>OVAX01001717.1:0-39807 GCA_900406405.1 Lepidium africanum | reverse complement strand
TCTCTTACACACGAGAACTCGAGAAAAATCAAGATGTAGATATTCAATATGTTCGTTCAACTGACAATGCTGCAGATCTGTTCACGAAAGCACTTCCCACTACAACATTTAGAAAGCATGTCCATAACATTGGAATGCGCCGTCAACAAGACTTATGAAATATGGTCTTGTTTACTCGAGGGGGAGCTTATGAAGTTGCACTCTTTTTTCCTTACTATAGATTTTTTCCCAATGGATTTTTTCCTAGAAAGGTTTTTAATGAGGCAACAAGAGACAAATGACAAGAAACGTTTGTAATGGTGGTCTCCAAGGGGGAGTGTTAAGAAAGTCAGTTTTTTACAGCAAAGAAAGTCAGTTTTTTACTGCAAAATAATTATATATGTGGAGCCCACACGTTACTATGCATGCACAGTAAAAACCAAAATCTGTCTATATATACGAACGTTTGCTTGATGTAATCGACACACTTTAACATAAATCGGAAACATTTTTCTCTCTCTATTATTCTCTTCCTTCTCTCTTGTTTTTAACAAAAATGTGTTTATTAAACGACAAGACATATTTCAAAAAATATTGAAAGCCACAATCTCAGGGTTGGAGAAAAGAAATCATGAGAGGAGAGTTTGCGTTTGCGACATAAAAGAGGGAGGGATGAAAGGAACAATCTAAGGTCTAGTATTCAGATCATTGAAACCTTGTTTAAGGGTATGTTATTGATGGATTTTGTCCCTTAATTATCCATCGATTATGAGTTAAAAGGAGTATTTGACATTGGAACATTTCTTATAATTTTGATTTAGGGTTCGACAGTGGCACATTTGGGGATAGAAAATTTTGAGACTTTGGATTAGTTTTTGATGGTTTTTCTCTCTTAATTAGGCTTTTCTAGCATACAATTTCTTATAGTTTCGATTTAGACATGAATGATTTAGAATGTCCCTTAACTAGGGATTGTGCTGTGATTTTATTGGGAGGTTTGCAAAGTATACTATACAACATAGAGGACATAGACTTTATGTTGAAAAGGGTGTGGAAAATATGAGTGAGGACATGGACTTTATATTTTTGGATTGTGATATATAAACATATATTCATTCACTTTTCCCTTGTAATGTCCACATTTTCTATACGGAAACCTATTGTGCAAACTATTTGTCCATGTTCATATGAATATATATTACTCTCCATACTATAAAACATGTCAATTTCCATGTTATGTTCATGTCCATATCCATGTTTATATCCATGTCCATGTCTATGTCCATATCCATGTCCATGTCCATGTTCATGTCCATTTCTATGTCCAAGACTAAATATAATAACAATTTGTCCACGTCTGCATGGTTGGGTACCGATTGCCCATGTCATTTTCTCAATTATGTAAGCCTTATTCTGAATATCATTCTGAATAATATAATTTGTCCATGTCCTCGAATTATTACTATCTTCATCTGCGATACTAGTGGACTGAAAATTTGGCTATTAGGATCATCATTAGGGATAATATATAATAATCCATGTCCATGTCTATCTGATTTGGGAAACTATTTCCTAAATAATTCGTCCAAATCTGTCGGGTTTGGAAACAATTCTCATGCCCATTTCACAAATACGCGAACAACATCTTTAATATCATTCGGAATAATATAAAACATATACATGTCCATGAATGAATGTAATAAAAATTTATCCACATCCGCTGGGTTTGGTACTGATTGCCCATGTACTTTCCCAAATACACTAGCCTCAATGCGAATAACATTCTAAATACCAAGAACAAGTTTAAACCATGAATTTCCCTAAATATAAACGACATAGATGAGGACAACATGAAGTATCTACGACAAAAAGAAAAGCAAATGTCCAGTCACATCGCGTATTCTCCTAAGACGTTGAATCAACCTTATAATAAGTTGACAATAACTTTCGAAATGTGATATCAATTTTGGGTAGGGACAACAAAGTCTTTTTAAGTAAGGGCTAGCCCAGAAAAGAGAGCATTTCCCACGAACTTTGGAAAATAGGGCATTTAAAATAACTAACTCTTAAAAGAGGACATCCCACATAATTAATTCTTATGGTTATGTGTGACGAACTGTTTTTTTTAATTGTATATATTTCTTTTTAACTTCTGCACACTGTATAATTATATGTTTAAACAAAATTTGTATTTTTACTACAATTACTTATAAATTAATATAATGAATTAAAAGATTATATTTTTCTTGACATATAATAAAAATTCATTTCATTAATCTGTCAGCTTTTTGTAGTCTCTCCAAAATTCTTTATTTATTTACATATATATTTAAATAATAAATATTTCATATAGAAAATATCATGACAATTTAACCCGTGCATAGCACGGGTCATAATACTAGTGTATATATATATATATATATATTTCACTGATTGAATTAGAAATTTTTTTTATAAAAAACCCTTGTCCGTAAATAACCACAAAAAGAATAATGAATATTCTCTATCCTATAATAAGAAAAATATGAGATTTTGTTGATCTACTGGCAACACCATTCACAACAATGCCACAAGCCTTACGATGACCATTGGAGGAGTTTCTTGCACAATGTTTGAAGACGAGCTTTAAACCTCAAAATGATAACTCGAAGAAACAAAGTGTGGCTTTCTCTTAAATTAGAGAGTCTTCATCTTTGACTGGAAATTGTTTTTCCTATTAATCATACTTTTCAATTACAAGCAAACCAATTATATAGAACATAAACTGAGGAAACACAAACCTGTATTGGATTTCCACTTGATCGATTTAGGCTCACTGCAATACTCCATTGGAAAGCAATGTAGCATAACCATCAAGAGATAAATTTTCTTGGCCAAAGCTATAACATAAAGTTGCCCTCTTCAGATGAAGTTGACAAAGAGATTAGATGAAAAGAAACAATTAACCAGATCAATAACAATCCTCCAGACATTGCTACTGATGAAATTGAGGGCTCATTGAAATCTTTTCCTCTCTGAGTAAAATCTTTATCTGCAAAGGGAAAAGAATTAGAAAACACAACTTGATAATAATATTAGTTAAAATTAACACTAACTTCATATGTTTGTGTGGTCTTTGAACACATCCAATGATTGTTAATTAAGAAGGTACACGTGTTTGTATTTGTGTTTGTGTTTGTGTTTGTGTAGTGCACTAATTCACAAACACAATGACTTGACTTTATCTAATCGACAAATAAATCAAAAGGTGTTTTGATAAAGTCATAAAGCAAGGTGGCTGAAGCAGAAAGAAGTCAAGTCACGGCAATAATTTGGGAGGCAAGACATAATTGCAATGGTAGAGTACTTGCTTATAAGATGAGACTCAAGGATGGTGTGAGATGGAAGAAAACAACAACAAAAACGGGTAGTTTTGAGAGTAAATAACAGAGAAACTATTTGAATGTAAGCTTGAGTGTTAAGTCTGGGAAACAGAAGGAAAGGGGAGAGAGTTTCTTTGTTATTTCTTTTGATTGTATCACTTGTAACTCTTTGTTGATTCCATTCTAGTGGATTTTGGGACACGGTTTCGGCGAGACACAACAAATATCATGATGGTATTGTTGAACTCGTAAATTGCTTGGTGTGACCTCGTTTTACTTTATGCAATTTTTATTCTGTAACTCATCATTTTTCAACATCATCAAGTTTAAATCAACAACGTAAGGGATTGTTAAAGTTGACTTAGTTGAGCTTATAATTCTAACACTTGTGAATTGTTTCAGTTCATGCATTATTTATTTAGAATGATCTATTTTAGTGAAAGATTGTAAAATTTTGAAAGATTGTAAAATTTAGTAAATTAGTCATTACAATTATATGTGTCTTGAATCAAGAACCCAAAACATTTTCTCCAGATTTTTAATTCTGATTATTTTCTGACACTTAACATTGTCAGAGTTTGAGATAGTGATTCATAAAGGAGGTAAAGTTGAAGAGAAGAGTCTTGTGAATTTGATTGAGAGTCTTGTGAATCTGATTGAGATAAATGAGTTGTTGAGACTTGACGCCATTACTGCAAAATCATTGAGTCGTGTGACAACTTTCTTATAGCTTGGGCTTAGTCATCTTCTTTGATGATAATCCAATTTGAATTGCTGGTGAGAGAGACTTGCTTTTGCTGGAAAAAGCTCATAGATCGAGAAACGACTGATTTTAAGAGAATCTTTGATTTGAGACCAAAAGGATTAAGAGATAAAATCTTTTTAAGAGTGAGAAACGATTGGTTAGAGAGATAAGCAATCACTTTGTTCAAGCAAAAAAGTTGAACCTAGAAATCTGAGAAGGAAGAAGATGAATACGTGTGAAAGATTAACGTTTGTGGGATTTTCTTTTTTTTTCTGAAATCCCACCTGTACTAGTGATTTTGAGATTTTTTTTTTTTTTACTACAAACTATTTAAATTAGATAGAGTAATTTTTCTAAATAAGAATTGTTAAATTTTGAATAACAGTTAATATAATTTAGATAAATTATTGATTGAATAACAAATGATTGTATATTGTTTTAATTGATTTGATTGAAATCTTAGATTCAATAACACAAAATTTTTAAAAAGAACCAAAATCACCTAAAATTTCATATTCAAAACACGCCCGTAATGTCACACAGCAGCCTTTGTCCAAATTATTATATCCGGTTTATCAGATTTGCCTGACCAATTTTGATTTTACACAAGTCAACATTTCAAAATTATAACCTCAGTTAAACCGCTATTTTTACTGTGGTCTGTTATCGTCACCATCTGCTTCGCTTACGGACAGACCAAACTCACTCACACCAACAAAAGCCCTAAATCCTTAGGAGCAGCCAAAATCATGGCGCTTCGTCTTGCCAGACGTCAACATCGGTTTCCATCAAACCCATCTTTGATTCGGTTTTGCTCCAATTCCTCATCGAACTCACCTCCCAAAGTAGCCAACGAATCTGTTGAAAAACCCTCCCAATCACCGTCGCCGTCTCCGTCGGACTCCGCGTACTCTCCTCCATTCATCGACATCAAGACCTCTCTGAAACAGAAAGTACAGGATCCGCAGGAGCAAGGGAGAAGATCATTTGCCAGATCCGATGCCCAAGCTCAGAATCGCGGATCGTTCTCCGATAACCCATCACGCGTGTCTTTAAAGGAGTTGGGGAAGAACCTCGCCAGATTTCAGCGGAGATCCACCGGTCCACCTTTGAGGGATTCAGGCGGAGGCGGACATTCTCCGCCGCAGATTTCCTTAGAGTCTTTATACAAGCAAAACGCTGCACCAAACTCAGCAGATCCTAGGAATCGAAAACCCCAGGATTTCAATTTGATTAACGTATTGGGAAATTTAAAGAGTTTGAAGACGCATACTAACACTTCAAACAACATAGAGAAGAATGGAGGGTATTTACGAAACTTCAAGAGCACAGGGGGAGAAGCATTGCCCATGTCTTTGTTCGGTAAGGAAATGGGAAAGGAAACTGAATCAGAGGAAATGATGGCAGAGTTCCTAACGTTTTACAACGTAGAAGAATTAGGCGAGAAACTAAGGATGCTTAGGCCCGAGGGAAAGAAAGAAGAAGGATGGTTCTCATTGCAGGAGTTGAATCAGAGGTTGGTTAAGCTAAGACAAGTGGAAGAGAAAGAGGCTCAAAATCGGAGTGGCAAATTTCCGGCACTGAGAAATTACATAGCATCAATTAAGAATGATACTAATGAAGTTATTTCCCGTACGTTCTGATCCTTTGATGACTCTCATTCTCTCTGTTTAATATGCGATACTAAATGGTTGGCTTTTGCTTAGGACTTGAGGTTTTAAGATCTTGGTTTAATTTCTGGTCTGTAGTAGTGTTTTGCTGTCGAAATGATATCATTTTAAGGAGGTTTCTTTGCTTGCAGAGCAGAGTAAGCTCATCTTGGGCCATTTGGGTGGTGTCCCTGAATACAAGCTTCTTCCTCCAAAAGAGGAACTAGTTGACACTGTAAGTTTTTTTCGCTCTTAGACCTTGAAGCTTGATTGTCTGTCTAATAAGTCAGAATCAAAAGGCTTATTTGGTCATTTGGTAATCTTTGGTCCCATCATATTTTCTACAATGCTCGCTTGATCTGTCGACGGGACATTAAAAGAAACTGTGGGTATTGATCTGCTCTTTTTTGTGATTGCATCAACAAAGTATTTCCATCCAGATAACATGTCCTCTGCGGAGAAGATGAAAATTGAGCTCACAAAAGTCAGGGATGAGTTCAAGATGTCGGAATCAGATTGTGGTTCTGCACGTGTGCAAGGTAAATTCTACATAAAGCCTTCAAAAAGATTAAATGTTCTAGACAGATTGTCTCTTGATATCTTTGGTCTCTCCTTACAGTTGCTCAACTCACTACCAAGATCAAGCATTTATCCTCCTCTCTACACAAAAAGGTGAAACTTCATTTGTTTTCGATGATTTTGTGAAACCATCCCAGTTTGCTCTTGACTCCTTATGTCACACTTGTTGGTGGCCTTATAAACGCAGGATAAGCATTCGCGGAAGGGACTTTTAGGAATGGTACAGAAACGGAAGAAATTGTTGAAGTATTTAAGACGAACTGACTGGGATTCTTACTGCCTTGTTCTGTCAAAACTCAGCCTTCGTGACAACCCAGATTACAAGTTCTAAGCTTTATGCGCTACAGAACTCATGGGTCTCTGCACTCTTTTTGGTTCAGGCAACACGCTTTTGTGAGTGAAACTTAGGTGTTCAAAATCCTTTTAGGCATTTTACTCTCTAGGGAAGGAGTTGATGTACACTATTTTGTTCTCTTCTCCATTGTTTCGATTTGAGCTGTTCAATCATGCATTTGCTTCAAATTTGAAGCTGTGGATCTCTTTAACTGATGTTAGTGTTCCTTTCACATTTGGATTGTGATAATAAAGTTAATTAAGAGTAAGCCTATTGATTTCAGTTCACATGTTGTGCAAGTTTTGATCTTGATTCGGTGTCATTTTAAAAGCAATAATTTGATACTTTCCGAAATGTCACAACTAAGAGGAGCATTAAGGTTCTTAGAGGAGAAATTTATATCTACAGACTCAAAAACATCATGCCAATTTTTGCTTACAAACCAAGAGCACCAAGAGGGGTTTTTCCCTGACCGGCCTCAAAGTAAAAGATCAACATGGCAAGCATTGCGAGCCTCGAGTGCTTAATCTCCGCCAGTTTCAGTCGCTCCAGCTTCTCTCTGTCTGGCTCGTAAATGCCGTCGCGTGATTTGCCGGCGAGACCCAACGGATCGAAGAATCTTCCACCGGGATATCCCTGATCACCGGTATAATTCGCGAAATTCTCGGCGGTCCTCGACCACGGTGTCGCCCACTCAACGGATTGAGAATCCGGGTTGAAGAAATCGACCCATCTCTTGCTCTCCACCCAACCCATGAGAAGCAATTGAGTTCCGAGAAGTGACCCGAATGAGAACGGCGCGATCGCACGTGGATCGGCTCCAGCTTCAAACCAAGGCACACCACTCCAGGCCTGGCCAACGAAGATCCCAAGAACCGCTGCCATCGCCCATCGTCCGTGAATGAGCTCTGCTTCTCTGTACCATTTCAGGAAAGCCGGGTCTTTTCCCAAACCCAATGGGTCGAACCCGAAATCTCCGGGTAGCCTACGAAAACCATACACAGTTTATTAATAGTTCAAGCTTTGCATACTCTTTTAATATCTATCATACAAATTAGAACCAAATGAGTATCCACGACCTTCAGAACTATTAAAATCTGTTGTTCATGCTAGTAACTGAGGAACTTTAAGGAAAACAGACTTACGAGCCATCGAGCCATTCAGGGTCAAGCAGGTTGCCGCCACCTTTAACGGCGGGAATCCATGATTTCTTAGGCTGAGCAGCAGCAGCAGCGACAATCAAAGTTTTCCGGCCAACTCTCTGAGCTCCAGTGCTCACGCCACTTCCCAATGCGGTGGCACTTCTCTTGCCTCCTGCGAGGAATGAAGAACCAAGCCCACTGAGAACAGCTCCAGAGACCGCCATCGCCATAAGATCTCCTTTATAGCTCCTCTCTTCTTTCTCTTAAGCTTTGGAGAATTGAGTGTTTTTGTTCTCTCTGTTTTTCGGAGAAGAAAGAATCAAAGAGAGGGAGATTTAGAGGGACAATGTGAGATAATGAGAATCTAAGAAGCTGTCGTGGATAGATTTCTGACCAATTAGAAGTCAGAAACAACTTCACCATATCCACATCAGCCACACTCATCACTTGTCTTCTTCTACCAAATCTTTATTTTCATTTTTTAAAATATTTTCCTTATCTAAAATCTGATTCAATGTGCCAGGTGGCTGCTCTTGTTTATTTACACATATACAGATCAAGTAGAAACTTAAATCACGATTTTTTATTGATTTGCAAATGACAGCCACAACTTTGTACAAAATGACATTTAAGCTTATTACGTTTCCATGACATGACTTAACCCAAAATAAAACGAAAATTTAAAATAAAGAACTTTAACGATTAAATGGTGGTGAATCCCAAGAGGGTGGAGGGAGCTGAACTAACGGTTGATTTGAACCTTCTTCCGGATTTGGTGTAACCGGGTATGGATTTTCCGGTACTGTTGGGATGGACTCGATCGGTGGTGCGAATGATGTTACCACTGGTTGCTCTGGCGGCAGCCATGGATTCGTTACCTCTGGAGGCGTTGTATATACAGGAGTCTGAGGTGGAAGATCTCCTAAAACTGGTGGTGTCGAAAATATTGGAACTGTCGGTGGATCTTGTACGATCGGCGGGAAGTCTTGAACCGGTGGAGGTAAAATCGGCGGGAACTCTTGAACCGGTGGAAGTAAAATCGAAGGGAGATCTTGGACAGGTGGAGGTAAGTCTTGAACCGGCGGAGGCATAATCGGCGGAAACTCTTCAGCCGGTGGAGGTAAAAACGAAGGGAGGTCTTGAACCGGTGGAGGTAGAATTGGCGGGAAATTTTGAACCGGTGGAGGTAAAATTTCGGGAAGGACTGGCGGCGAAGGTGTTGATTGGTCATTTGGTGGTTCGGTTATTACATCAGGTGGTGGAAGATCCGGCGTAAATTGGTCTGGCGGTGATGGAGTCAGTGGTTCTCCGATTACTGTGTCGGGTGGAGGGATTATTGAAGGTGTAACCGGTGCGGCTGGTGGAGTTTCAGTGACTATGACTGGTGGTGTTAATGTAGACCGGTCTAATGGCGGAGGAAGAAGGGAAACTGGAGATGATGGTGGTGATCCGGTGGATGTATCAGGCGGGGAAAACCATGTTATTGGTGGCATGGGCGGGACGTCGGCAACTAGAGGTGGAGGTGTCCCGCTAGTTTCTGGGGCTCCGGCGCCTAAAAGAGGAGGAGGTGAACCGGTAATTCCTGGAGCGCCACCACCTAAAAGAGGAGGTGGCTGTGAAACCGATCCGCCAGGTTGTGATGGTGGTGGAGAAAGTACTAAAGGAATAGGTGAGGGAAGAGTGGAAGATAATGGTGGTGGAAGCGGTGCAGAAGGTGGAGGAAGTGGTAGCACTGGAGTTGGTGGAGGTATGATTGGAACAGGAGAAGGCGTCACCGGTGGTGATGGTGGTGGCAGAACGGGAAATAAAGGTGGAAATGGAGGAAATATAATCGGCGTAGGAACAAACTGGATAATTGGCTGTACTGGTGGCGATGGAGTTGGTGCTGGGACACAAGTAACGCAAGGCTGCGGAGGAGGCGGTGCAGGGACTGAGACACAAACAACACAAGCCGGTGGTGGTGGCGATGGTGGAGGTGGACAAGGAACCGGCATTGGAGGTGATGGTGGTGGAGGACAAGGAACCGGAATAAGCGGTGGTGGTGATGCTTCTACACAAGTAACACATGGAGGAGGCGGTGGTGGTGAGCTGTTGACTATGATTGGAGGCGGAGGTGGTGGACAAGGTGTGACAACAGGGGCTGATGGTGGCGGAGAAAGAGGAAGAGGCGGTGGTAAGATCAACGGAGGAGGCAAGAAAGGGTTTTCAGGACAAGGGACAATTGGGAAATTCCATTGACCGCAAGTTCCAAAAATGCATCGGAAAAACACATCACACCTTGTTGCGAACGCTTCTCCGTTTCGACTCCGGCTTCTTCTTCTGCTTCTAACTCTTCTGTTTCTTCGAACCAAACCTTTTGTATCATCAACTCTGTGCCTGTGTGGATTCTCTATTGCTTCTGTTATTGACCAGCTGATCAACAGCAGTGTAACTACACATCCTACTACAATTTTCTTCATCCTTTGGTTTTTGTTTTCCAAAGGCATGCAAGAAGCAAACTACGCATGCGTATGTATTTATAGTCGAATCATTCGATGGTAGTTTTATGTTGGATTTTTGGCAATTCTTATGTTTTGTCTCTACCAAAGACCTAAGGATTCAATGAATATTTCAGGTAATAAAGGAGAATATTTATGTGGTTACACAATTCAATGTAGAGGCAATAACTAAAACTGACTCAAAATTTAGAGCTCTGAGGTTAGTGTTAGCCAGCCCACAACCTCTGTGCTCGAAGAATATTGAAGTGAATATCGACAGAACTATTTTTGTCTATGTTGTAACATTTTAATAAAGCATTAACCAGCAAACGAAATTTCGATTCCGGTTTAGATTTAAAAGGTTGGGTCACACGCAACAGAAATCAAATATGTCCCACTTTTGACCTTGTTCTTTTTTTTATTTTTTGTTTTGTCACTGACTGGATTCTGGAACCAATTTATCTAGTACCGGTTCGGATAGGTCAGGCAAGCACTGTAGTTGTACAATCATGGGTTATAGAACCGGTTTGATCATAACCTAGCTTATTGTAAACATGAAATCGATAGGAAGAAACAAATGGTAAGGAAGTGAGTAGAAGAAGTAAATAAATGCACTGAATCAGAAATCGAGACTCGTTATTATCTTATCCCACGCCGTAGCTTCAGCTGCTCTTGTTCGTTTATTACCTCGTTTAAAACAACCTGACCCCACCCACTCTTTAGTTACCATTTTATCCTCCCACTCATTTGTGGCACAATATCTTTTAAAATGACACTAAGCCCGGCCCATCATTCAAAAAAAGGGGTAATTTATTAACTAACTATGAGAAATTTATTAAATATTTGACACAACTTGCAAGTTACAACTAAGTATAGCAATATTACTTAGAACCAAAAAAACACAAGAGAATCAGAACATGAACGGAGGTAATTACATTAACGGTGGAGGAATCCGATCAAAAGCCTCTGTCGCCTCCGGAAAGGATTGGGAGGTATCATCCGGAGGAGGCAGCCATATTATTGGTGGCATAGGTGGAAACTCATCTTCCGGCGGTGGAAGAGTGAAAATCGGCGGCGTTTCGTATGATGATGATGGTGGTGGGAGCCATAACGGCGGTGGTTGCATCATCGAATCACCACCTGATTGCGGTGGCGGAGGAGACGGCACCAAAGGTGGCGGAAAGTTGACTATTACTGGCGGAGGTGGTGAAGGAAACTCGAAAAATGGAGGTGGAGAAGGAGGAGGAGGTGAAGGAACAAGAGGAGAAGGCGGAGGAGGTGGTGGTGATGGAACTAAAGGAGGTGGTGGTAGATGTGGAGATGGCCTTGGACGTGGTGGCCGTGAAGGAGGTGGATGATATGGGAGAAAAGGATTATCTGGTGAAGGCTTTGTAGGAAAAGGCCATTGACCACAGGTTTCGAATAAGTATCGATACAGAGGATCACAACTTCTGCGTCGACCACGATTCTGACCGTGACCACTGCGTCTACCTCTTCGTATCTGCTTTTGGTCGTTTATGGTTGTAGCTTCTGTGTTATCTTCCTGGTATGATATGGACTCTGTTGTGTAGAGGTTTATGAGGAGTAGTGAAAACAAATACCCAATTACGAGTACTCGTTTTGTAAGCATGGTCTCTTTCTGTTCTTTCTTTTTTTATCTGCTTCTTTGATAGAGATCTTCTACGTGTAAGCTACAAAACAACCATATATATATGGAAGAATGTGAGGTCACTTGATTATAGTCCATTTAAATATGAATTTAGGGATACTGTATTGTAATGTAGCCAATTTTAGGAATGTGTTGAATACGATAATTAATAATGAATGGTGATAATGGTAGTTAGAAGGAAGATAAAAAAATAAATAAGATGGAGAATTGCCGAAAAATAAATACAACTATATTAGATGAATGGTAGTTGTTTATAGATCAAATAAACATAGTTTATAAACTAAGATAATTTTAGGTAAATATAATATATAGTTTCACATCTTCCATTCCTCTTCTCTTAATTACCTTCCAAAATGTTTAATTGGTGAATTAGGGAAATGCTAATCTCGATCATTCGAGTTCTTGCAGCCTTCTTTGGTATTAAAACTATTTGCAGGGTGTTTCTCATAAAAAATTTTCATAAAAAAATATAATAATTGTAAGAGATTTTCAGGAACTCCAACCCATAAATTTCTAAATAAGAAAATTTTTCAATTTTCCCAATAAATTTTTATAATAAAATATTACTATTTAATATTTTATTATTATTTTTTGGTGAGAGTGCATTTCATGGGAACACGTAGGAATAGTTAGTACTAGTATTCATTCATTGTTGCTTTATAAATTTTTTAGGGATAAAATTTGAGCTTTAGGTGCATAGAATGATGTGCCACCGTTGTAATTAAATGCTTTGCCTATTCACTTACTTCAACTTTATCTTTGACCTCAATTTTGATTTACTTCACATTTTTTTGTAAACTACTCACCAACGCTCTGATCGACTTTCAATTATGAATAGCACAAAGGAAAAAAACAGTAGTATTAATTATATAATTTCGTTGAGGAAAATAGGCCTCACATTCTACTAAATGAAGCAAAGCCCATTATATAGGCCCAAATAGCTTTCAGAACGAATAAAGCTGATTTGATTCCACATTGATACACGCATAATTAAAAGGTAAGAACTTGTGAAACTCAAAGCGAATGAGGTAGAGGACGGAGCAAATAGCCAGTCAATCCCATCAATTAACAAGAAGATCTTTTTTCGTTAAGTTCCAACGATGTATCTTCATCCTTCAAGAGAAGCATCAAATCCCAGTTCTTCCTCTATGGTAAGAATTTCCGATTAGGAATAGGAATAGTCTTCTTCTCTTTCGCACTGAAATATTCTAAATTGAGAAGAAAATATTCAATTTTGTTTTCTTCGTTAGTATCTTTGTTCGCATGAGCACAAACCCAGTTTATTAATGTCATAAACAAACTATCAAACATTGATTTTCTTCTGCTAAATCAGTTAATTTAGTTTTTGTTGTTTTGTTTAAATTACGAGAAACAGAAGAGAATGATGCTATCGAATTGCGAATGTGGATTTAAACAAAGGAAGCTGAATGATACTGTTGAAGAAGACAATGCAATGCCGATCGTTGCGAACATCGCTTTCAAAAAGTCCGAAGGTACTGTTTCTCTTCATCCGTAATTAGCTAAGGATCTCTTTTAACTTATTGAGATTTGGGAATCTAAGGATGAAAATCGATAATTATGGTATAAGAATGTGAGTGTTGTGTTGTATAATAGAATGAATCAAAAGGTAAATATTTCTTTAGATTTCGGGTTTACTTTTCATTTGTTGACATTTGGGTCTGTTGCTCACATGCATGTTGTTTAGAAGAGACTCCAAGTGTGTCAGCCAAATCAAAATTGTATCAGTTATGTTCTATGAAGCATTGGAAAGCGCCTGTGTACGAGTGTTTTGATGAAGGTCCATGCCATAAGAAATTGTAAGTGTATATAATCTCTGTATTTACTTGACAATTTTTAGGTTTGAATTCTTTTGATTATGAACACACCTTTTTGTTTATTTTGTTCAGATTTAAAGTTAAAGCTATGGTTGAAATCAAAGAGGATTCTCAGACAACGGTTTTGGAGTGTTTTGGAGAGCCACAATCGAAGAAGAAAATCGCAGCTGAGCAAGCAGCAGAAGCAGCACTTTGGTATCTTAAGAACGTGGGTACTTACAGGTAAAGCTTCTGGTCGTTAAGTGCAGACAAAACCAAAATAGAAGACGATGGTAGAAGGAGACCTTATAAGCATAGTAAGAAGTACTCAAATCACTTATGAAACTATGTTGGCTTGCCTTTGTAATTGTTTAGGAGAATAGCTTTTATGCAACATAGCAAGAACATATGTTTGTTATCCCTCTGGAAGGTGCAAGAATATGCTGATAATAGCAGCATTCAGTTTGTATTTTCTGCAGTTATGCTCCAACCTCTTCTTATTAGATACGTATAAATTAAGCTTTATCAGACACACTCTACAAACTCAAAAGGCATAAGTACTTCACTGCTTCTGTGGTTTCTGCAAAGATTGACTCATACTCGTTCAACATGCCACAAGTCATTGGCTGATCACACTTCAATGTGTATATTGATTACTGACAATACTAACAGTAATGGAAACAATTATATCATATATAGGATCTTTTGGGAGTTAGTTTACAAGAGAATCAAATTGAAAACTTTAAGAAAAAAGCAAACAAATTTTTTCCAAAAAAAAAATGGAAATAGTGAATTGAGAATGAAATAAGAGAAAGGGTATGAGTCTCTGAATCCAATAAGATCTCTCAGATTTTTTCTCCATCTAGAAGCTTTCGTGGTGCCTCTTGTCTTCTATTTGCTTATCTTGATTTTTTCTTTCTTTATCCTTTCATAATTATTTATATTTAACTTTTTGGGTGCACAAGCTCGGTCTCTAATTCTCTGCGATTCTTATCAATTCTATTCACAGATGCGTCGTTCTGCATCCAAGAAGAAATCTGGTCAATCTACTGATTCTGTCACCACGGATCTCTTTCGCTCAGGTTTTCCTATCTATCTCTCGTTATTATCTTTATCTTTTCCTGTTTCTTTTAACCAATTACGCTTTAGGGTTTATGTGATTGCGCTAAAAGTTGATTTCTTTTTCTTTTCCTAAGTTCGGATTTTGTTAATCTCATGTGATTTCTATCGTTTAATTGTAATTTGGATGGGCGTAGTTGACGAGTAAGAAATTCAGTCAAATCAGTAGTTTGTGATCACAAGTTCTGTTTCATAGTCGTAGCTTTGTATTATGTTTCTACTTTCTTTTGACTTTTGTGTGGTTTTTGTTCAGCTTCGAGTAAGGCCTCGACTAAAGAGATGGAGCGAATAGATCACTTATTTAATCAGTATGCCAATAGATCATCCAATCTGATTGAGTAAGTATCCATTGATTCACAAATCATGTTTCTTTACAAGCTAGTTTTTCTGTTATAATCAGCTCCTGCCATAGATTAGAATATTGAGATCAGAGCTTCTGAAACTTTTGGTTTTAATGGACAGCCCTGAAGGAATTGAGGAACTATGCTCCAATTTGGAAGTGTCACATACTGATATCAGAATCTTGATGCTTGCTTGGTAATTTCCATCAAACTTTATTAACATATATATAGTTTTTGTTCTTTACCACAATTACATCAAACTTTATTAAATTCTCGCAACCGCAGGAAAATGAAAGCTGAGAAACAAGGTTACTTCACACAGGTAAGAGATGCACACAAATTTACAGAATATATTAGAGCTTAAGATAATAATTAAGTTTTGATTATTTATTTGTTTGTATCTTTAACCCATTGTACATTTGTAGGAGGAGTGGAGAAGAGGCCTGAAGGCATTAAGAGCGGATACTATCAGTAAGTTGAAGAAAGCCCTTCCAGAGCTTGAGAAAGAGGTTGAGAGTTTTTATGCTTTGTTAGTTATTGTAATTCTCATACTGGTTGGTGAGTATATCCTAGACTGAATCATGATAAGCTTTTCTTTTCTAATTTTGTCTCTTCAAGGTCAGGAGGCCATCGAATTTTGCAGATTTTTACGCTTATGCCTTCCGCTATTGTTTAACAGGTAAGACTAGATTCTGCTTTTGCATAGATATATGTATTCGATGATATCTATTTTACATTATGTCATGTGTGACTTTTGTTATCTGTTCAATGTAGAGGAAAAACAGAAGAGCATAGACATAGAGACTATATGCCAACTCCTAGATATCGTCATGGGATCTACATTTCGAGCCCAAGTTGACTACTTTGTCGAGTATTTAAAGGTTTGGATTAGTCAAAAATCTCCCAATTTGTCATTTCTAAAAATGTTATCTAGCAATTTAACCATGCCATGATTCTATTTTGATTGATAGATCCAAAACGACTACAAAGTCATAAACATGGACCAATGGATGGGATTTTACCGGTTCTGCAACGAGGTATGTTTCGTGAATCTTTTAGTTCCAGGCATAACAGCTGCATCAACTAACTCGGATTGTAACAATTACAGATAAGTTTTCCAGACATGGCGAACTACAATCCAGAGCTTGCATGGCCCTTGATTCTTGACAACTTTGTTGAGTGGATTCTCGAAAAACAAGCCTGAAAGCTCTACATCTTTACGAGTCTCCTCAAGTCTCAGCTTCAAAGCGTCAAATCTTTTACTTGAGTAGGTAGATCTTACAGGACTCATTTTTAAACTTGAGTCTCCTCTATAGGCTTGGTTTGTACTGTTATTGATTAATTCAAATCTCTGTTTTGGTTTGCAGGATCAACGGGCTCATCATCAAACAGATTCAGCTCATTTTTATTTCAGTTTTCGTCCTTCAAACATTAAGAGAAAAAAAAACACATTATATGATTCTTGTTACTTGTGATTAACTTCAATAGAGGGAACACATTTTGTTGGATTTCATTATATATCAAGGTGTGTTAGTTATCAATGATAAATCAAACAATATTTGATTTTCCTTGTACATTCTCGTACAGAGTCCTGCACACGTTCTAACCATTTTATAACCATCGGATTCGTTTTTCAATGGACGGTGTAGATTAGCTAAAAACAATTACTAATACCCAGCAAAAATATCGTTGAATTTCAGTTGATCTGTTAAACCCTAACAAAAGCCCCATCTTTGCTACTGCACCTGTGTTGTTTATCTCTCCGTCAATGGCTCGTCTCGTCAGATGTCTGAGAAGAACATTGATGCATAATTCATTGCCTTCGATTTCGTACCGAAATCCTAGGATATGTGTTCAGTCAAATCAAATCCCTGGTTTCTTAATCAGCTGTATGTTTCTTAGCTCGAGTAGTTACGTTTCGGAAATGCGTAAATCAGCTTTTGAGGGTAATATTCTCCGACTAATTCGTTCAGAGATTCAGTCCGAGCTCGATCACTCGCCTCCTCGTCAGGTATTATCCATGGTTTCATTTTGTAACTGTTGATTTACCGAATACTCCAAAAAGTCAAGACCTTTCGAAACTGGAACTACGCAAAATGATGATCCGGATCAAATCTCATTTCTCAATTTTGAGCTATGTTTGTTGCCCATTTGATTGAGTTTCTGTTGTAAGAACATCAACGGTTACTACTGCCTTTAGTAAAAAAAAAAAACTCGAATTTGGCTGATTGAATAAGAATTCTTGCATGATCCTACAAGCTACATGGAAACTAGTTCCTGTCTCGATCTTACTTTTGTCTACACTACCTGACTTGAGCAAATTGGTTGTACACCAAAATTTCAGCTTGAGGACAGGTTTGGTCCATTCAGGGTGGAGGACCGGCCAGGTGAGCAGTGGATTAGCTTGAAAAGAAAATATGGGGAGAAAGAAGATATTAAGATCGAAGCAACTATGTTTGATGGATCAGTTCCATCATCAAAGTCTACAAGCAGCGACCCTGAAGATGTTCAGCTGCACATTACCTTCATTGTCAACATCTCTAAGGGTGATGGTGAGATCTTAGAGATCATGTGTTCTGCTTGGCCTGATACCATACAGATCACCAAGTTCTTTGTTCGTAAAAACAGCAAGAACACACCAAATGCCTATATTGGCCCAGAATTCGAGTACTGTGATTTGATCCCCTCTTTTAAAAGATAGAACTTCCTTCTGTTATGTATGTTTCTCATATGTTAAATCTCACGTTGGTCTTCTGATTAATTTACAGGGAAATGGAAGATGAACTTCAAGACTCAGTTTATCGATTTTTGGAAGAAAGAGGTATAAGTGATGATCTTGCTGAGTTCTTGCATCAGTACATGAAGAACAAAGATAAAGCTGAGTATATTAGATGGATGGAGACTGTTAAATCTTATGTTGAGCAAAAGTAAAATCTCTCGCATACCATATTCATAAAATCCAGTATGCCCCCTTGGATATAACTTAGATAAATTTATTGGCATGGTTAGTTTCCAGAGGTGTTTGACATGTATGGATCTAAATACGGATTAAGTGGGTTCATAATAGTTATTTATAATTAGAATTTTACTAAAGCCATATTTGTTTTCAAGTGCTTGTACCCTTCTGAATGTAGCAACTTACTATATCACAGCTAAAAAACTTAAAAGATGAGAGAAACAAATGATTGCACAGTATGTGGCAAAATAACTGAACATTTAATAAGCTAAACCGCAAAGACAGGGATAAATTTGCTGTACACAAAATGTTTAATGTTTTTAATCTTTAGATACTTTACTAGAGCACTGATGATTGCAGAGCAAATTGACATATTATGGGAAAACAAGACGTGGCCCAACAGAGAGATAAATTGATGGAAACAGGCAAATTTTACTTGGTTAACCAGTAGATGAATATAAGAAATGTGCATACAGCCGCAACGAGTGAAAGAATGATTGTATCCATCGACTTTTTCCTCTTTATCGCTGATAGAATAGTGTTCACCTGCAGTAGTTTTTACCATAGAATTGCAGGTGAGGTATATGTAAAGATATTTGATAGCACGAGCCACATTCCAGCACAAAGAAAGCAGAGAACAAAAAAGTTTGTACATAAGAGAAATGAAAGTTCTTTGTACCGTTGGTAGACGGCTAGTGACATTGCTAAGCTTTGAGTTGATGCCTCCAAAAGTTGAACGTTGAAACACAAGTGTACCAAGTGTCGCCTGTGCTTGTGATATGACGCCATCCATCTGCATCCATTTATAAAATAAGGGGTTGTTAAATTATTTTGAGAACGCCAGGCTTAATGTATGATACAGCTGTAGAATCTTACAAAGATTAATGGCAAAGAATTTTATCTACCTGTGCTGTATTGCGGTTGATTCCCATATGTTCCTTGAGCAGGGCTTGTCCCGACCCATCCCCATCTTCTAAGTCTAATTTAGTTCGATCAAATTCTCTAAAGTCCTCTAGAAGTGAAGCATGCTCTTGTTTTGCTCTAAGACTAGAGCGGTGTCGGTAAAACTCCTGCATTTGAATGAATCATACATATACGAACAAAACTCAATTATAACAAAGATTGAGTCATAAAGTAGTCCAAAATAGATTGTGAACTGATGGTTGAGAAGATAACATTCATTTGATAGCTAATCAGCAGATAATCAACCTAAGCTAGAGTTAGGCAATAACATATTAGATGGAATGAGGCATGAAAGCATATTACCTGTGTCAGATCTTGTAGTATCTCTTGATGTCGAGTTAAAGTATGTGAGACCATTTCTGATCCACCTGAAGATACCCATGCTTGCATCTGCGCATTTACTTGTTGCAGTTGCCTTAAAAGTAAGTCTATCCCGGCTTCAAGATCACTCTCTGTACCATCTAACTTTGTTAAAGCCTTTGTGGAAACAAGTCTACGATATGAATGCATCTGCTCATCAAGCTGAGCTTCAATCTTTCTAGCCTGTGGGGTTTACATAAGAACACACAAAGCAGATTCATTTAAGTATCACTAGGCTATTGCATCTCAATCAGCTCCAACAGAAAGATAAAATTATCTTTGAGAATAAGCCAACAAGAAATCGCCAATAAATTCCCAATTCGGATTGAACCCAGAAAAATAATATCAATTTAAGAATCTAATACCGAATTCCATGAGAGATTTGACAAGCTACTAGCTCCATTGCTCCACCATATGTGTTTTATAAATTTACCCACCAACTTCGAATCAAATCATACAATAAACTTTAAATAGAGAAAACTACCTGTTTCCGTAAAGCATCCCAAGAGCTAGGCACATCCATGGCGTCCACCGATTCTATCAAAATCTCTCCTTTTTGAGAGTGGATTGTCTCTTTTCAGGGAAGAGAGGTTATCACCGATATCAATCAGATGCGAAAGTTTCCCCGGATTACAAAGGATTCTACTTCCTTCTCCTCGTCACCGAAAACGTAGATCACAAAAAGATACGATTCAATTAGTACGAACCTAGAGAAGTAAAATTAGGGATCGGATCGAAAGAAGAACAGAGTTGGTTCGGAGACGCAGACTGTATTTCTGCGTTCCCCTTCAACGGCAAATAGCTTCGGTTTTGCGTAATCAGAAATTAACATTGATTGACCGAGATTCGGAGGCTATGATCCAATACTTATCACCCTACCATAAGCTTATTTATGTAAAAGAATATTTTGGAAAATGTCACAACGAGTTTCCAAATTAGAAAAAATGTCAACGAATATTTTCTTACCTAAAAATGCCAGTTTTGATGGTATAAAAAATATAGGCATTGACGATTTTGCCTCGGTTACGGTATGCGCGAAATTGGATTATATTGCAGTGAGACAAAGATATATATATATATATATTTTTAAGGATATACATATAAAACATGGACGTCCGCATAAAGATACGTAAGTACACGGTTCCTGAGATTTTGGTAGTTGTGCTTATCTTCTCATTTGTTTTGGTAATTTTTTCGAACTTAAAGATGATTTTCTTTGCTCTAAGTTTTTGCTCCGATTGAAGATCTCATCTTTAATCTCTTTTTCTTCACTTTATCTATATCTCGTCTTCTTCACTTTTCCTCTTCTTCACTTCTTCTACGTAAGCTTCTTCTTTTTTTATGGCAAATGTGACATGTGTTGAATGAGTTTGAAAGAGAGATAATTAATATTTGTGGCATTTAAGGGGCAAAATAATCATTTTGAAAAACTAGTGATAACATATTTTGCGAGTTTGAAACTTGATAGCATTTTTTACAAGTTTCATAACTCGTTATGGCATATGGCATTTTTGACAACATGTGGTAGTGACACATACTAAGATATCGAAAAGTCAGATGAAAAATGGAAACTTGGAGTATATAAGAGCAGCTCCATTCATGTATCTTGAAGAGGTTCTTAATATTATTTAAATAGAAAAATCAAAAAGTAAGAAAGAGGAGAGCATACGGTTCTTGTTTAAAAACCTTTAGAGGCGTTTCTTAAACCACCTGTCAATTTATTATTGGACCATATATTTAAAAAAATTAAAATTAAATTGTAACTAAAATTATGATTATTTTATTCTTTAGAAACCTCCACACAGATGGAGATGGTCTAACATTCAAAGAACAGAAGAAAGAGTATAGCACAAAAAGAAGAGATTTTGAAAAGCCTGACAGGTCTCATGACTTTGAATCTTTCTCTTATTTGAACCAACAAATCCTCTAAAACTAGAGAATATCTTCTTTTTCATAAATATCGATTTCTACAATTCTTCTCTTCATATCGAAGCTTGAATCGCCAGTAAGCCTTCTTCAAAAATATCTAATTGTTAAGAAAAGCATGAAAAAGGTCTCATGGATTCAAATCTTTCTCTTCCATAAAGAACCCTATCCTCTGATACCTTTTTATCTCACCGTATTCAACATTTTCTTCTCTTTTCCAGTTGTGAATTACGACTTGTAAGACTCTTGTTTATGCAGTTTTCCTTTTTTCATATTTTTTTGTTCAAGATTTCGGTCTTTGAGATTGATTGGCAAAGGTGATGTTTTGCAGATGCAATCAGAGGCATTTTCATGTTGTTCAAGTGTAATGTCGCATAATTTTATTTATTTGTTATTTGATTATATATATGATATATATTTATGTGTTTATTTTATATTTATTAGTATTTATTTGTTGTTTTACATGTTGATTTGAAAATTTGATGTTTATTTGAATTTGAATGAAATTTTAATTTTTATATAGTTAAATATTAATGAGTTTATAAAGAATATAATTACCTAATATATATATATATATATATATATCAAATTTTGACTTAGAAAATTGTCTAAAAATACAAATAATAAATTATATATATTTGTAATAATATTTATCATTTTCTATTAATTATAATATGATTCATTCTAACTTACCATATAAACATTTGATATTTATATTGATATGTTTGATATCAATAATGAAAATATGGGTCAGTGATGTTCATACACATGTCATTTGATATTACATGTAATTTGATAATAATGGTTCATATAATAATGATTCATTTAATAAAAAAAATATGTTTGATTTGATGGTAAATGTTATTTGTTAATAATATAAGTTATTTAATTTTACAAATCATTCAATAATTATGATTCATTTGATGATTACATGTCACTAAATATTAGAATAATTACGATAATTATTTTACAATTTTAAATTAAAAAATAATTATAAAAACATTGTCTTGTGCTCTAGTTCGGGTTAGAATATAGGGATAATTACAAAAATAACCTAAAAATTGAATTGAAATACTAAAACTAACCTAAACTTCAATCAAATGCAAAAGTAACCTCCAAAGGTAGTGAAATTATGATATTGTCTCTCATGACTAAACAAAAAAACAAGAAACTCAATTATGTTTATACCCTTATACCGAATTGTAGACTGCATCGGCAGTCTACAATGCAGATTCATTGTAGACTACCAGTGAAGTTTGTAATGTAGACTGTCGATGAAGTCTGCACTTAAATTATAATTGATATTTAAAATAAAAATATATAAAAAAGTATTTTGATTAAAATTTTTGTTACACAATATAATTATATATTGTTTTGAAGTATGAAAATAAAATTTCCACAAAATATTGTCATATTAAATCACAAAGATCAAATAGTTCACAAACCAAATATGTTATGGTTTAGGGTTTAGAGTTTAGCAACATATGTTGGTAGTTATATAGGATTTGTAATTCTTATATTTGAAATGCACAATTTATTAAGAATGTATTATGAAAGTTTAATGTTTTTTTTATAAGTTTTATTAAGATATTGAGTATTAAAAGGAAATATTTGATTTGTGGTTTTAATATTAGGTTTAGGGTTTAGGGTATATTGTAGACTTTTTGTGAAGTCTGCTCGATGATTGTAGACTACCCGTGAAGTCTGCTCGATGATTATAGACTACCCGTGAAGTCTGCATTGTAGACTTCCGGTGATGCCTGCACCTGAATTATAATCAAATATTTCGTAATAAAAGATAAGAAAAATATTTTAATTAATTTTTTTGTTACACAATATAATTATAGATTGTGTTGAAACATGAAAAATAAAATTTCACCAAACGTGGTTTTATTAAATCAACAAAGACCAAATAGTTCACAAACCAATATGTTATGGTTTAGAGTATAGCAACATATGTTGGTAGTTATATAGAATTTGTAATTCTTATATTTGAAATGCATAATTTATTAAGAATGTATTATGAAAGTTTAATATTTTTGTTATAAATTTTAATAAGATATTGAGTATTAAAGAGGAAATATGTGATTTGTGGTTAATATTAGGTTTAGGTCTTGATGATTGTAGACTACCCGTGAAGTGTGCACCTGAATTATAATCAAATATTTTATAATAAAAAATAAGAAAAATATTTAATTAATTTTTTTGTTACAGAATATAATTATAGAATGTGGTGACTCTAGTCCATCCTCCCTCTTTCTCTCACACTCTCTCTCTTTCTCACACACCCACACACTCTCTCGCGATTCACGTTTTTTTTTTCTTGCAGATCTGCCACCGTCGCTTCCTCCTCTGTCTCCGGCCAATGTCTTTCNCTCTCTCTCTCTCTCTCTCTCTCTCTCTCTCTCTCTCTCTCTCTCTCTTTTTCTCTCTCTCTTTCCCTCTCTCTCGCGATTGACGTTTTGTATTTTTTTCAGATCCGCTTTCTCCTCCTCTCATCGGTCCAGATCCACCATCTCCTCCTCTATCTTGGCCGTCTCCTCCTCCTTTGACTTCCACACAATATGTACTTTCTCTTCTTTCTTTGTTTTGTTTTGTTAAAAATATTTTTTTTTTTGTTTTGTTACAGATCCATGTTTATTGTGTTAAAATTATTGATTTTTTTTGTTCTATTACAGATCTACATCTCTTTCTCCTTCTAGAAGCAGATCCAATCCCAAAGGTTTCTGCAAACTCTGTTTTCCTTTGTGTAGACTTCATTTTTCTTTTTTTTGCAGATTCAGTAATTGTATTTGCAGACTTCGTTTTCCTTTTCACATACTTCATTCTGTATTTGCAGACTTCATAATTATTTTTGCAGACTTCATAATTGTTTTTGCAGACTTCGTTTTCCTTTGTGTAGACTTCATTTTTTCTTTTTTACACTCCGTACAGACTTTGTTTTTTGTTTGCAAACTTCGATTATCCTTTCTTGCAGACTTCATTTTTTGTTTGCAGACTTCGTTTTTTTAGATTTATCTTGACTAATGGTTGAGTCTACTGCAGATAAAAGTTGGACATTGTATATTCCTTTGATTTCTTCCATACTTTCTTTGATTCGTGTAATTTTCCTTTTCTACTTACTTTTTAGTTCATTTACGCTATTAATTTATGATTCTCCTAACATTTCCTCTTAACATTTTATTCTTCAGGGAGGACAAATAAAAATCCAAGTATTTTGTTACAGAAATTAAAGGAATATGATTTTGGATGTATTTTTGTTTAACTTTGGTTGAAATAGCAATGTATAACTTTTGTGTATTTTTCTCCGAAAAATATTAAATTATTTATAAATGAATTATGGTATTTATGATTATATTTTTTGTAGTACAAATAAAGTCTGCAGGTGACGTGTAGACTTCGTTACGAAAATCAAGTTTAGTCAATTGCTAAACTAACCTCTCTTTTTAATGTAGACTTCAGATGAAATCTGTTTTTTTTTTGTAGACTTCAAATGAAGTTTGCTGTACAGTCAAATTTTTGGTCAAATGCAAAACTAACCTGTACTTTTGCAGACTTCAAATGAAGTCTACAAACATATTTTTTTGTGTTCAAAGATGAAATTGCAGACTTCATGTGAAGCGTACTATCCGAACCAGAAAATTAGTCAATTGCAAAATTAACCTCTTTGTTGGCTTGTAGACTGCATGTGAAAAAATTGATAGATCTTAGTTTAGAACATGTTTACCTTATTTCAATGCCAAGAATGACGAAATTACCTTAAATATGGTCTTTTAGCATCCAAAAGCACTGAAAATTTTAAGATTTTTATGGAAAGAAATGTAGAGGGAATGGAAGATTGTAAGGTGTGTAAGAGAAATGAAAAAGGTTGTGTTGAAAATTAGGTAGTTGGATGTGCAATTAGAGCTTGAAGTTTGTTGTTAATGGTGGTTGAGAAAATTGTTAGGAGTTTCATGTCTATTTGGGTCTTTTTACGTTTTTATGTAATTTAAAACAAAATAAATAAATAATTATATAATGGCAATAGTTGTAAATATTATATCACTTAAGGTTAAATTGGACAAATTTTTGGAGAGAAAAAAATATGGGTTAGTTTTTTAATTGACCAAAGTCAATAGGTCATTTAAAAAACTATCCCTAGAATATAGTCTGTATTATTAAAGTATATTTTTTTTATGACATGATTTTGTATTTTGCTAATTTTTATAAACAATTAGTTGTATTTTATTTTAAATTATTGTAATTTAATTGTATCCAAGATTTTATGCCATTTAAGTATTATCAATATTTAGTCAAAAAGAGTAGTATCGATATTAGCTTTTTCAAGTTTTATTAGTTTTAGAGTAGCAATAGTATTATATAGTTGTATAACATAGTATCACCTAATTTTACAAGATATATGTGTTTAAGCTCTACTAGTTGTACCATTTTTAATAGTTTTTTCTTAGATTTTTTTTTTCTGGTGGAGTTTTTTCAAGTTTTGTTAATTGTATCAACTTAAACAAATTTTTCTACTTTACGAACCTTAAAAATTACTGAAAAAATATTTTATTTTAATTTAATACTATAATTAGTTTAACTAAATATCATTATATTATTGCTGAGTTTTTCTCAGTCTGGTGGTTAGAAAAATCTAGCTAATGACTATGGCATTCATGGTTTGATTTCTCTCCTCTACAAGTTGGTAGATTAAATAGGAATGTTAAGGGTTGGACTAGCCTACTCGAGTTTTGTCGATCCAATGTTGAGAAAAAAATAATTATATTATTTAAATGGAAGGTTAAAATTGGAATATCCAGCACCGAAAGGCCAAGGGCTGAACAAATGTCATTTTTTGAACATTTACCGTATTATTGCTCATTTGCTTGTAAATATGGTCATATTCATTAGTATTCATTTCATTCGACTCTTCGCTCCTAATATTGTTTTTATTTTTTCAATGTCTCACGTAAGCTCAAAATTTCTTCTATTATCTATTATCCATGTGATATTTCCTCTTATTGGCCCATTTTGTATCGTCTCTCCTTTGGGCATCTCCTGCTTTAACGCTTTATTCATTTTATTCGTCAAATATTTTGATTTCCTTAGTTTCTTTATCATGCACGCGTAAAATAAAAGTGACGTTTAATAAAGGATATGTGAGAGACCTGCTCTGGTTGGCTTGTCTAAAATCTTGAATTTTTAACCTTGTGAAAGGATTGTTCCTTTTTTGTAGGTCAGTTTTGATCATTTAAGTGATCTCAAAGTCAAATTATAAAAATTTGTTTATGGAAGATTATGACATAGAGAACAATGAGTTGTTACGTGTTAGGATATTGGATATGAGAAGGATGGAGTTAGCAAGCAAGGTAATGACATAATCAATTTGTTGGAATCTGCACATATGTTGATGAATGGTAGAGTCACAAGGAAAGTTTAAATACATAATTTGATCCGCGAGATGGCCATTTGGAATACTAACTTTGGTATTTGGTAATCAGTTCGAAGGATGTAGAAAGATGTCTTTGGTAATCAGCAGATTTCGAGGATATCTTGCAATCCAAGTGCCTCAAAGTTTGGACATTATGACTAGAGAATTTTTAAAGAACATGACAACACTTGTATTCTTGTGTCTTTGATAGAACATAAAGCTTGAAGTTTTGATGATACCCAATTTGAAAAGCCCCAAAAATATTCAGGCTCATAAGCCATCAAAATCGAATTGAAAAAGCAAAAGTAACGACGAAACGGAAGAATCAAGCTAATTAATGAAAGGCGAGATCATCATAATTAAGTGACGATTAATTAGAAGAACATAATAAACGGAGAGGTCTGGTATAAGGAGGGGAAGCGGAGGAAGCAACTAGACACATATGATTCTCTCGAGCTCGATACATTTCGACCATTCAACGAGTTCTCACCATTTTCTTCTTTGTAAAACTTTTGTTAATCTTAATAAAGAATTTGGGATCAACAAATTTGCGCCGTCTGTGTGGACGAAACACCTAAGCAACGTGGTGTACCGAAATTAAGAGGAAGCAATTACGGCAAGCGCAAGTATTGGCAGCTATAAGGGACTTCAGTGCATCAGACAATGCAAGGTCATCAGCGTCTAACTCAAATGAGTCAGAGGAGGAACAAGAAAGACTAGATGTAACCTATGGGATAGGAACTATCATTCCGACAACAAACTTAGAAGGAACGATGTATCAACGACGGTCACATAATCGCAGAGTTACGTGCTATGGCCAGCACTGCCACAGCATAAGCCTTTCAAAGTGAACAAAAGAATCAAGAGTTGCAGTCCCAAATCCAGCGTCAGGAGAAGGAGTTCAGGAAACAACTTATGGAACTCTGAGGCGTTGTACTAGGAACTGAACATGTAAATACACAGGAAACCCAGCCAGAAGAGCAAACTCCCCCGAACGGAATCTTGTGAAGGACATATACGCCAACAACCCAGGATCGAACGAACAATCAAGTCGCGTGTTCAAGCCCTATCGTGCAAGAGCTAAATGGAGAGTGTATATCCTCGCCCGTGGTATTGGAATATGTACCAAGTAATAATAACGGGGTGCAAAGTTTGAGAGATAAGCTGGCGCAAACGGAGGCCGTATGTCAGGGGATAAGAGACGAGATGCGACGCATGGTATCTCTGGATCAAGAGGTGATGAGTAATCATCAAATGGAAAGTATATTTGTGATTAATGAGCTACACAAAATGATGGCAAAGACACAACAAGAATATGCTAATAGGCGCTCAGAATTGCACCGCGCGGTATCAACAACATCAGAAATTAAGTGGGTGATTGAGCAGACTCGACATACTCCTTTTACCAAACGGATATCAAGCATCGGAATTCGTTGCATTGAGAAACTCGGATCCCATAACTCACCTTAAGTCATTTTGGTTAGCCGTTGATCACATACACTTGGATGAAGACAAAAGAGATGCAGGATTCTGCCCTTTTTTCCTCAGAAAATCTCCTAGGACCAGCTCTAGATTGGTTTTCCACCTTAGCTCGAGAACTGATCGACAGTTTCGAGCAACTCGCAGAAGCATTTCTGAAATATTATTCAATTTTTATTGAAAGTCAAACCATGATCGACAGCTTGCTTAACATGACGCAAATGAAATTTGAATTACTGCGGAAATATATTTCTCCCTTCAAAGAAATGAAGTCACTAAGTATTAACGTGAACAACGACATGGCTTTAATCGCACTAAAAATAGGAATATGGAATGCGTCAACCTTTAGTCAAGACCTAACTATACGACCTCCCAGCTCGCTAGATTACACCCTCCACAGAGCGACGAATTTTATAAACTGGGAGGAACGACGAGTTGAGTCAGGTCAAAGATTTGAAGAAACAAGGCGACGATTCGAAAAGAAAGAAGCACCGAAAACTTCTCTAAGCGAGAAGAAAGGTCAGCAAAATGATCGCCAGCAAGGTGAGAATTATGCGAAAGGGCGACACTTGTTCGCGGTGGGAAAATATAACAAAAATAAGAAATTACCAATGGATATGTCAAAATTTTGTGATTACCACAGGCTCACGGGCATACACTTGAAGAGTGTAAATTGGTGCAATGGCTTAAAGAGAAAGAGGCAAGAAGGGATGAGAAAGGTGTGGAAAAGTGCGCCAAAATAAAGAAAACGGGATCGAAATTCCACATGGGAAGAAGAAACAATGGAAGTGAGCAAGGTGCAACCTAATCCAAAGCCTCGGGTTGAAGTTATTATCGAAGGATCTCACCTCTGTTGTAACTCGATAAACATGATCAAAGCACACCAACGAAAAGCCGGGGTACAACATTCAAGTTCCGGGTCAAACCAAAGAGCTATCAAAGATCCCGTGATAGTTTTCCATGAAAGTGAGACCTTACACCTCGAGGCCTCATGATTACGCTTTGATAATCGAGCTCAACATAGGAGGGGTCAAACTAGCACGAATACTCATTGATACCGGAAGCTCAGTTGACCTCTTTTTCTACGACACATTCAAGAAAATGGGATTGGAAAATAATGAGTTGGTTGGCGGCAAAACACCATTGACCGGTTTCTTGGGAGATACAACGATGTCTTTGGGAACATTACATCTGATTCTCTCGAGCTCGATACTTTTCGACCATTCAACGATTCTCACCATTTTCTTGTTTGTAAAACTTATGTTAATCTTAATAAATAATTTGGGATCAACAAGTTTCTAACTTAGGTCCTTGCTGCTATACCTCAATTTGTCATACACATAAACAAAATCATTACCAGTTGTTCTGAAGGAGTTGAGGAAGCCTAGGGTTAAAGAGTGAGTTCCATAGTGTTATGTTTTCTATATCTTTTTTGTTTCAATAACATTTTAGCTTGATTTTCTCATTGTGGATCTCTATCTATTTATTCTCTTTCGTTTTTCCTCTTATCTTCTTATTTTATTAATTACTTTGTATAAAATTTCTTGTTTTTGTTAAGTTTAGATGGAAACCCAAATTAATGGTGGCGTACCTAATTTAAGAATTTTGTAAAATTTTGGTTTATTATGGATTCGAAACCTCGGCTCATTGTCGGTTTCATCTCGTCGAAAAGTCTCAGCCCAAAAATTTATTTGGCTATTATAAAAAAAAAATCAAAGAAACTAGAAATATTCCTTATTTGAATGAGAAATATTTCTAAAAATGTTGGAGAATCTTTGTAAATAATAATAAAAGAAAATTCAACTAAAATAAGGAAATTGTGTTTTAGGTCTCGTCTATATATAAGAGATTACCTCTAATAAAGGAAAATCATTCATTCAACTCTCTTCTCTTTGTGCTACCTCTAGAAAATGGATAAAACTTCTAAATTAATCGTTATTTCTTTTCTTTTTTTGATAAAATTTTTGCATAAATTTAAATAAGCCCAAACTTAGTGTTTTACCTAGTTAATAAGTTAAACCCACATAATAGAATCTTACTAATAATCATGTGATGAGCTTGTCCAAGGCCCAGTTAGAATTATTTAGTAAGAGGAGGTGCCGAGACTTAGTTTACCGTGACGTTGATTTGAGCTTGAGCGAAGCAATAATTGAACGAATTCAAGTGATAGCAATCCAAAGTTGCATAATTTCAATGGCTTTTCGTTGATTTTGTTTCCGGTAGGAGGAGATCTTGTTCTTGATCAAGCTAACAATCATGGAAGAGAGTAAAGAAACCGATTTGAAGTTTTGGCGATGGAGTCTTTCATTCTTTTCTTTCCAGACTTCATAGATGAAATTTTGCCAGAGGAGGAAGAGTAAGTATATGTGATGTTTAGTGATTTTGAAATCGATAAGGAATTGTATTAACCCCTCTCAATTTGGAAATGATCTTGGGATAGCAAAGTTTCGTGTGAGATGACTCCAGAGTTCAGTAAAAAATTGGCATGAGAGTAGAAGATGATCTCTAGTTTCAGGATGCTGATTACAGAGGAGACACTCAAACAGAATCAGGTGTCCCCATGATGCTAATAGATCTCTAGTTGGGCATCGATTGAGTACAAATAGCCATGTATGTGTCTTGTGCTTAGGAATTCCTCTTTTAATCCAAAAAATATTGTGCCATCTGACTTGAGGTCCACTATCTTGTACTTGGTTGTAGATGATTGCTGAGGAGAAAGTAGTTCTAGAGCTTCCATTGATGATCCATAATGATGAAGGATTTGTATATGATAGGTGGATTGTTGTCAACAATGAGTGTAGATTTTCAACCTTATCTGATCTTGCAGGTGCCAGATTCCATGATCCCTCCCTCCAGCAAGAGATGCTACTGACACTGTTAATGGAATCCCTGTGATTATGGGTCCAGATTGACCAATGTAATTGATAAGCGGTCCAAGCTCAGTCTATGGGTCATACCAAAAACTGCAACGAACTCCATTTCCGAGTTTCGTTCTTAACCATTTTGATGCTACCTGTTTTAGTTTGAGTAGTTGTTTGAACAACCATGAGTGGGATTGGTTCAGTTTTAATTCCCAAATACTTTTATCTTTGATAACATTCTAATGTATCCAAGCTGTCCAGATTGATTCTTGCTTGAAATGTAACGTCCAAAGTAGTTTAAGGGCACATTTTTGGTTCTAAATGTTGAGATTTCGCAGTCTTAAGCCCCCTTCTTCCTTAGGTAGAATGATTGTCTCCCAAGAAACATTTGTAGAGTGTTTCCCATCTAATGTTCCCTTCCATAGATATGCTCCACACATACTATTGATTTATCTTATACATTTCTTAGGTAAGATGAATGCACCACACCAGAAATTAGTTAATCCTGAGATGACTAAGTTCAGCAGTTGGATTCTTCCCGCAAGTGATAAGTATTTTGCTATCCAGTTCTCAATTTTTTATCTTATTCTCTGCAAGAGTGGCTCGCAGTTTACCAAGGACAATTTCTTTGGAGACAATGGCAGTCCTAAGTATCTGATATAGAAGAGTTCCTTGCTTAAATCCTGACACCGTTTCAATTCTTGTGGTTTCTGAAGGTGAAGGACCAGCCGAGAAGAAACACATTTTTTCGGATTTATTACAAGGCCCGATACCTCAGAGAATTTCCTGAGCACTTCCAGTATGTTGCGGATGGATGAGTCCTTACCATGTGTAAATAGTAGTAGATCACCTGCAAAAAAAAGGTGACTGAGTTTTGAATCTCGACATTTTGCATGGTAGCCAATGAGTCCATTAGCCGCTGCTTCATTCAATCTTAGTGAGAGGATATTCATTGCGATGCCAAACAGGTATAAAGAGAGTGGGTCTCCCTGTCTTAGTCCTTTTGTCCCTCTAAAATAGCCATGGATTGAGCCATTTAGTCCAACTGAAAATGCAGACGTAGTTAAGCATTGTTTAACCCAAGAAATGAATGTTTGTGGAAATTGTAGGTTTTGAAGGCTGAGGAGTATGAAGTCCCACTTCAGTGTGTCAAAGGCTTTGGTGATGTCTATTTGGATGGTAAGTCTCGGTGACAAATTCTTCCTGTGATATCCATTAACAATTTCAGAAGCTAATAAACCATTTTCCAATAACAATCGCCCTTTGATGAAAGTTGTTTGGTTTGTGACAATTAATTTTGGAAGTAGTGGTTTGATTGTAGAGCATATTACAACAGGAAATGGGTCTGTAGTCTTTGATATTTGTGGCTCCAGGGAATTTGGGATGAGAGTGAGGATGGTGGAGTTTAAAGATATGGGCATGAAAGGGTGGTGAAAAAATTTCTAGATAGATGTTAGGACATCCTCTCGTAGTATTGGCCACGCAGCCTAGTAGAAAGCAGATGCGAGGCCATCGGGGCCCAGACTCTTGTTCTTGTTTATCTTGAAAATAATGGCTATGATCTCCTCTATTGTAGGTAATCTCTGTATTAATGTTTGGTCTGCTTGTGAACAGGTGGTTTATTAAAGCATGCATATGTCGTTGGTGGAGAGTGTTGATTGTGTTGATGACGGACCTAAGATGGTGTTGAAGTGGTGGACTGCAAGCTTTCCCATTATTTTAGGACATGAAGTGCTGAACCCTCGTAAGTCTTTTAGTGAATGCATCTTATTATAAGTAGCCCTTGCATGTGATACTCTATGAAAGTAGTTCGTGTTCTGGTCTCCATTTAAAACCAATTGATTATTGATTTTTGTTTAAAATATGCTTCCTCAACCCTTTTTAGCGTATTAACCTTTATTTGGCATTCTCTTTCTGCTTCAAAATTTTGTTGTGTTGGTGAATTAAGTGATTGAACCTGCAAAAATTTTAGCAAACTGTTAGCCTCACAAACCCTCTTTTGTATTTCTGAGTAATTGTTTTTGTAAAGTTTATTTAGTGCTCTCTTCAACTGATTTTACTTAGAACTCAATGACAGTAATGAGTAGTCCTCTGATCCGGTAACAATCCATGCCGAGTTGATAATGCTTTTGAAGTATGGGTGGGTTGTTAGGTAGTTAAAAAATTTGAAAGGTTTTGTTCCAACAGTTGGTAACAGATATGAAAGGGTAGTGATAGATGGGGATGATCTGAGAAATCAGTAGCTAGGAAGGTAGTGTAACTTTGTGGATATAAGGATAACCATGCCTCATTTATGAGCACCCTATCTGACTTTTTGCCTATTGGATTGTAGGTTGATGATTTGTCCATGTGAAGCAAGGCCCATGAAATCTAGAGTCCTTAACCTCTAGGTAGTCTAAACATTGATTGAAATCCAACATTGCAGTTGTGATTGCGTTGACAAATGGTAAGAATGTTCTGCTGGGTGGATGATTTCATTAAAATCTCCTCCTATAAGCCAAGGATGAGAGAGCTGATGGAAGTGTGTGAATCTGAATTTCAGGTCTCTCCGTAGGATGTCCTTTTCTTCTCTTGTGTTCTTTGTGTATATAACAATGAATATAAATGGCCTGTCATTCTGGTGCTTTACTCTGTAGGTAATTAGTTGACTTGTTTTGTGTAACACAATGACTGATAGGGGTTCTCTCCATATAACAATTATTCTACCGTCTTCATCCTCTGAGTGATTCGAGACAAAAGACCAACGGTTGCAGATCTGGGTCATCACATTATCTAAGTAAGATTCTTTTATATGAGTTTCTAAAAAGGCTTTGATACTTATATGATTAATATTAAGCCAATGTTGGATATCTTTTTGCTTATCCAATTCATTTATACCTCTCACATTTCAAAAAAATGTGTTTATACACATTGGAAAGGTTAGGATTGAGTCTCCCTTGGTGAGGGGGAGTACTCGGTTCTGGGTTAGTCTTCTTTGTGATGTTAGGAGTGTCTGATAAAGGGGCAAATGGGTTAGAGTTAGGATTGATTTTGGAGGGTGGTTTAGGAGCAATAAAGAGATTTTTTGAAGTGGTAAAAGGTAGTATAGTGGTGTTGGGGGTTTCTTTCTTTGATGATACAGAGTCGGGTCTTTTAGTGGCAGTATTTTTTGGTGGTTGGACTGGAAGAGCAAGCAAGTGAGGAATATCTTTGATATAGACATTGGGGGCTTGAGTTTGGTAAGGAGGCACATGGTAAAGGAGGTGAGGTGGGGAGTTGGTTGGGGTAGTAACAATCTCTTTCATAATAGTGTCTTGAGGTGAACTGGGAGTTATTGGGTGGGGAGAGATTAACATTTGCTTTTCAGGGGATTGTTCAGCCGATAAAAAGGGTGATTATGCAACCGGAAGCTGAGTATCCGGAGCTGAAGAAGGTTGAGCAATTGGGGTAGTAGGTGGTAGGGCCGAGGTCTAGTTTTCTTGAATTTGAATTGGGACCTCCTCAGGAGTTGGGGTTGCGTTTGTGAAGGGTTAGAGCTGACGTCTCTGAAGGCGGAGATGGTGTTTTTATTTTTTGAACCCAAACTGTGGATGTGCATCTTGAACAAAGATGACCCATTTCTTTGCACAAGGAACAAGTAGGTGGTGTCCAGGGGTATGTTAACAATAGTGTGGTAACTGAACCATCTTCACGCATCAGCTCTACCTCCTTTGGAAGAGATTTTAGATAGTTTACTCTGACCTTTACATAAGCAACTTCAAGATTTGTTAATTTGATTGTTGAGTCATCAGTTTCAACATGTTCGCCTAGAAGCCCAGCTACAAAGCAAAGACCTTCTTGATGGAATAGGTCAAGAGGTAAACCACGTATGTGAGCCCAAAGTGGTATCGAAGTTTGAGATGGTAGTTTGGCCAGATCTGGTGTCCACTGAGCAACATAAAACATGGTAGTTCCTACATGCCATATCTCTTCCTCAACAATCTTCCTTCCTATAATTGCAATGGGGATTCTTACCATCACAGTTCTTTTTGCAGAGTTTTGATGGAATTCAAATTTTCTGCTACGACCCCAAATGAGGTTCAAGACATTCTGGATTTGAATGTAGGAGGGAGTTTTTCCCATAAAGATTCCAACTATGAAATCTTTGTGCAACTATGCACCTTTTTAAAAAACTGTATCAGGGATAACCACTCTTCAGGAGAGAAAGCTGTTGGAGCAAGTCTCTTGAGAGATGTGGCTGTTGAGGCTTGGATTCCACATACCCAAGTCTCGGGTGTAGTTGGGGATGGATTGAAACGGGGTTTAATAGGTGTAAGAGCAGCATCTAAAGACTGGGGTACATGGTGAATAATCATTGATACAGGGATACCATTGAGACCAGCAATTTCTGCATTGCTTGTAATGGAAATTTCATTGTCGGAGCTAGGTCCAGACTGAGTTAATTTTCTGCTGGGATCTCCTTAATGGGTTGTGCAGGCAGATAGTTATTGTTTGTTTGTCCTTCAGGACATGTTTGTTTGAGTTTATCAGCAGGTTGGACCATAGGGTTTTTACTGGCTTGTTGTTTTGTACTCATAGTGGTTGTATCATTCACAGTAGTGAAGGCTTTTAAGGAAATAGGAGCTTGAGTGCCCACAACACCTTGATTTTCTTGACCAGGGGTCTTAGAGGAAGTTGGTTTTGCTTGAAGGTGAACACTAGGCTTGAGTATTACGGTGGGGGGTAGGGGAAGCTGATGGGGATTGAGGGGAGGGAAGTTGGATGGGGTGAGAAGAGATGGCGGAGGGTCAAAAAGATGAGGGAGCTGATACGAGGTGTCTCCAGCCATGGCTGGGGAATGGGACAATTGTAGCTAGGGTTAGAACAGGAAAAGAGGAAGTAATAGAGAGAAAAGAGAGAAAAGTGATTTTTCTCACAATATTCGTTTCATTACTATTGTTAATTTTTTTTCTTAGTCGTTATTTCACTAATATTACTTCTTGTGATCTCTGATTATGTTCATTTTTATGTACAATTTTATGTATACACATATGATTAATTTTCTTAGGAAAACTACTACAAACCTGACAAAAAATGTGGTGTCTATATACATAAACTCAACATAATTGCAAAACACAGACTTTTCTGTAATTGTGTTGAGATGATGACTAGAGGTTATACAACTCCAATGCTGGTTGATAAGGTCCAACAATTACCTCTTCTTTACAACACACATCTTAGTTTCCCAATTCCCAATTCAAGCATGGATTGTTCCACCTAAGTATTTTAGCTTTCATATTCAACCCAAGATGACATTTATAATATAAAAAGATTATATAAACAGTAATAATTGATATATAATGTGTTTGATGAATTAATATGCAATAATGCAAGGTTTAATAAGTCTCGAGGGAATTGTGTGGCCAATTTGTTTTGAAGACTTCAACAAAATGGATCTATGGCTTCGGTATTCAATTTTTGTTTTTGTTTAAATTGGTTTTGGTTCAATGTTATTTCTTTCAGTATTTGATTTCAGTTTTATTTTTGTTTAAATTGGTTTTGGTTTAATGTTTTTTCTTTAAGTATTTAATTTCAGTTTTATTACAAATATATATAATAACATATCTTTAATAACATTTTTGAGTACATTTTGAGTTCAGTTTTAACACGAGTAAATTTGGTTAATATACCTAAATAAAATGAAAACTTAGTAAATACTCATTTGGTTTTATGAATTAAGGCAATATCCATGGACCTACATGTAAAAAGACATATATGTCTTTGGTCTAACAAAGATTTAGTGATATGAAAAAAGTTTGGCGAAACCATTTAATGGAAGTGATGTGAGTGTAACAATTTATTTGTCCGAAAAAATTAATGGTATCGGATAACATAACTTGTAAACGGTATGTTACAAGTTAGACAGTACATAAATATGTACATGATAATGCACTGTCTCCGGTAGTTACCCGGTAACATATAGTTTACCGGGTAACTGAAATATTATTTGCGAACATAGTACCCGTTAATGTATTTAATACCTACTAACATAATTATAAACCGGGTAACATATATTAGACGGTTTCCAAGTAGCATAACCTAGGTAAAAGACTTAGTATCCGCTAACACCATTAGTACTAGGTAATATATGTATTATCTGATAAAAACGCTTATATTATTACCCAGTAATACAGTTATTACCTGGTACTATAGATACTCAATAATATATTTATTACCCGACTATTTCTAAAGATTATCAGTAGAATTATCACTAGTAATCCAAATCGAAGCTCGAAATCACAATTAAAGAGTAAGAGATCCATATCGAAACATAATAAGTACCCAAAATCAAAACTTTGATTTTCCTGAAAAACTAGATATCAAATAGAGAGAAAGGGAAGAAAATAGAGAGCTGAGAGAAAAAATAAAGAAAGAAAGAGAAAGCTGAGAGAAGAGGTAAACCGTGAGAGATGAAATGAAGAAAGGAGAAAAAGAGCGTAAAAGAGAAGGAAGAGAAAAGAGAAGATGAAATCGAAATAGAAATTGTTCACCATTTATGTTTGTACAGGGTCTAACATAATGATTAATAGGAATAATGAGGTAGAAAATTTTGTTTGTTAAGTAGCAAAAATAAGTGACTACAAGAGTGACGAGGTCAAAAACTCGTTTATAAATGTTAAGGATAAAAGCTAATATTTTGAGTGTGTGTGGGAATTGTTCTCCCCCCTTGGTATGAGTCTTCTTTGTCTTTTATAGAGACTCCTTGATTAGGGTTTTCTTCCTCCTGCATCTGGGGTGTGTCTGGCAGATTTGTGGGCCGGGCGTAGCCCACGAGCTAGATGCTCATTGGCGAGGCCCATTAGGCTTGAGCGTATTGGTGACGTCGTCAACTCTTGTCGATGTGGCCAACTCTTATTGATGTGACGAACTCTTGTCGACGTGGCCACCTCTTGCCAATGCGTGACTGGGCTTGGCTTTAGGCATTTTAGGAGTGGAATTACGGTCCGGCTTACCTTGTTTTTGCCAATGCGAGACTGGGATCAGCTTTTGGCATTTTAGGAGCGGAATTATGGTCCGGCTTACCCTATCTTTCTGATGCGAGAACTGGGTTCGGCTTTTACTTAGACATTTTAGGAGAAGAATTTCGGTCCGGCTTACCTTATCTTACCGATGCGAGAACTGGGCTCGGCTTTTACATAAGCATTTTAGGAGCGGAATTTTGGTCTGGCTTACCCTGTCTTGCCGAGGCGAATTAAAAGATAGAAAATGCATAACTAAAAGATAGATAGATCCTGGAAGATTTTTGCCAAGGGGCGCTTAGGTAGTAATATTGTAGCGACAACCTACTAGACGACGAGGAGGGATTTTGTGTCAGATATGAGTTGTATGCCGAGGAGAGGTAGCGACCTGCTAGGCGACGAGGATAGATTTTGCCTAAGGCATTATGTGACATTGAGGAAATGTGACGAGGACAGATTGTCTAAAGCATTTTATGATGCTGAGGGGAGGTAACGTGCTAGGTGACAAGGTGAGTGCCATATGAGGCGATGAGGTTACGATGTCCTGTCAAATGACGAGGTGACGTCCTCCTTGTAGATGACAAGGATAAATTTTGTCTAAGTATTTATTGTAGGATGACCAGGATAGGTGGTCACCTCCTATGTAATGAGGAGATTTTGGCTAAGGAAATATACGACATAGAGGAGAAATGGCAAGGAGATATTATGTCTAAGGCATTTTACGACGCTGAGTAAACATGACAACGTGCTAAATGACGACATCCTGCCAAGTGATGAGGTGACGTCTTGGTGCTAGATGATGAGGAGAGATTTTTTCTAAGGCATTATATGACGCCGAGAAAAGGTGACGGGAGAGATTATATCTAAGGCAGATGGATGCCAAGGTGATGAGGTGAAATTTTGTTGGATGCCGAGGCGACGAGGTGAGATTTTGGCTAAGATATGTATAGATGTCTTCGTGAAGATGCCAGATTTTGGCTAGGACATTGCTGGATATCTAGGTGAGGAGGCTAGATTTTGGCTAAGACATTTCTAGATGTCATGGCGATGAGGTGAGGTCCTGTCAAGTGAGAGGTGACAACGACAAGGTGAGAGTTTATCCAGTCAGTTTTTGAGTAGATGACGATAGAACGACGAGGTAATACCATGCTATCAGTCGTCGAGGTAACGACCTCTCTCTTTTCTAAATTGTTGTTCCTTTTTCTCCTTAGGTTTTCCTGGTTGGGTCATTGGGAGCAGCGGCGGCGTCGGTGCGTCCGCTCATTCTTTTTCGGTCCCTGTCGGTGAGGTTTGATCGGTCATCCTGATACTTGTGCGTTGAGAATCTCCTTTCCCCCCTCCTTCTAGCGTCAATTGTTTGTACAAGATTTAACATAGTGATTAACAGGAATAATGACGTAGAAGATTCTATTTATTAAGTAGCTTAAATGAGTGACTACAAGAGTGACGAGGTCAAAAACTCGTTTATGAATATTAAGGATAAAAGCTAATATTTTGAGTGTGTGTCAGAATTGCTCTCCCCTCCCCTCCCTTGGTATGAGTTTTCTTTGCCTTTTATAGAGACTCCTTTATTAGGGTTTTCTTCCTCATGCGTTTGAGGTGTGTGGTAACAAGCTTTTTACGTCTTGTTAGTCAAATCCCTGTAGTATACAAGGTTATCGAACC
>OVAX01001716.1:0-39842 GCA_900406405.1 Lepidium africanum | reverse complement strand
GACTCACCAAGGTCTTCCCTCAAGTCCATATCCGGGAGTTCCTCCTCTGAGGCACCCATCACTAGTGGTTCATCATTGTTTTTTAAACGTTCATCAAAAGTTTCAAATTTTATAAAATACATAAATAAAGCATTCTCTTGAGACTTTGCTTGTTCTTCTATACATTGTTTTTCTTTTCGTTTTGTTTTATGCTTTAGAATGTTGATTTCTTTTGTTTGATAACATATTTTTCTGCGGTAGAAAACATAAACTTTTAGCCTTTACTTACAATTTTGTAAAACAATTAGGCGAGAGTAATAAAAATACACAAAGGCATGATTTGATGAAATAAAATAAAATAGAAAGAATTTTATAAAAGGGTCACAAAAAATAGTTAGAAATAAAAACAAAACTTTTGCTTTATCAAACCTAATATTTCTATTTATAATATGAATTAATTATTTAATTCCATTAAGTTTTTGTGAAAGCCAATTTATTTTTCTTACTAATTATAACAACTATATTTTTATTTTTAATATTAATTAATTGTTTAGATCTAGCCAATATATTTATCTTAAGGCTTACTAGAACATATAAAAATATATGCCCTTAAACTAAAACTAACAAAAATATATGCTCCTAATATTTTTCCAAAATTTCTATGCCCTAGGCAAAAATTCCTTTTTTTACTATTGAGGCATGACCTTGCAGATATACAAAAAACAACATATTCCATACTAATCACTTCCCTCAGATAAAAATAAAACCCACGTTCAAGTAAGGCTAACTTCAAGCAAAAACTTTGCTACATTCTCTGGAAAAAACTGGGTTTATGTAAACCCTTAGGGAGAAGTGTAAATCATATAATTATAAGGGGGATCTTTTAGTTACTTTGCTATCTTCTGGAGCATGAGTTTCAAACCTGTAAATTTTTATAAAACTAAGTGAGTATAAAATATAACTTAAGAGCCTTTTTTGGTCACAACAACTGCTTTCATTAGATTATAGAATTTGTGTTACAGCAGTTTAAAAAGATAGCAATGCAACTCATATCCGAGAAACTAACATTAAGAGATAAAATAAGGACATCCAGATGGAGGAGACTTTGACACACTAGAATCTGTGGATAGATGGTGGAGAGGCATTCTCGAATCTACATCAAAACGAGATTATTCCTAGTTCTGTCGCCACAAAGGGCAGTTGAACAAGCAAGGGGCTCATTAGACCAATGGCATTGAGCTTTAATAGGATCATCTTTGAACCTAAAAAGTATTGAGATGATGGACTCTTACAAAGGAAAGAAACAATAATGTGGAGAGTAAGACTTACTTGAAGATCTAGCAATCAATAAGCATCTAGAAAGAATCTTACAAAGCAGCAAAATGGAACCTTGGTGTCATCTAGATGATGGAAATGTGTAGAATGATCCTTGGGAATAATTCAAACCTTAAAGGGATACATATAGCAAATGGAGAAACGTAGACAAAAAAAGAACGACTCATCGGTTGGGTCGAATTGTAGCCGACTCGTGTTGCATCGATTGGATTTAGAGATTTCTGCTTAGAGCCGGGTACAGATTTTCCGGAACGCACTCATGCTTAGGATCTGAAATCAGTCGGTCTCTTCGCTCGGGCGGGAGAGCATATAACCCATTGGTTAGTCAACAGATCCTTCTTGAGTTTAGGAGGCTGCGATTCGATCGAGTTGTCGCCACCGCGATCAGAGGTATGACTTGGTGATGTCATCTTTATCTTCTCTTGTGGCATGTAACTTCGACACTTGTGGGATTTTGTTACCGTTGGTGAAGTAATCCAGTTTTTAAAATCAAACCAATACAAATGGTTTATAGAATTTGAACCGACCGAGTTCAAAAAACTCTCTCTTTTTAACTTATTGGTGTATTCAAACCGAATCAAATTCGTAAATTCGGTACCGAATTTTCAGGTTGAAATTGCTTATAGTTAAAAAGTATATGGTAAAATCATAAATATTATCCCTATAAAAAATCAACGTTTTAATTAAGATCCAAGGTCTTCCCTGACATCTATGGATTGAGAACACAGTCAGGGCAATCGGAGCAGACATAGGGTATGTTGAAAAATTGGATATTTCTCCTCTATATGTTAAGATGCAAGTCCATATTAATGGGCTTCTCCCTATCATAACTAAGTCAGTCCTGGAATTTCCCTCTAAAGAGGAGGTCACAGTCAGCTTAGTGTATGAAAAACTTGGAAACTATTGCTATGAATGCAAATAGCCTTTGCCACGACATTTATGACTGTCCAGAAAAAAGATTCTCTCAGCACAAGTACTCACGGGGAAACAGACTTACCGAGCTACCTAGAGATGTAAACAACATATTCAACTCCTCAGAGAGACTTGAGAGATCCTCTTACAAGCAAAAAGTTGCTTACTCCTTCGAGGAGGGTTCTAACAGAAGGAAAAATACTCACCTTTCTACCAAGCACCACCCCTACAGACGTGAAAGAGCCCATGGTACACAAAGACAAGAGGTTAACTGGACTTGGAGAGAAACAAAGAAAGTTACTTCTAACCCTGTTACTCCAGAACCACCATCAAGAGCTCTTAAATCCCTACCTATCTAAACAACCTCTAGAAAACAATGACATAAGACATGAACTGATTGCAAAATCAAAAAGCAAGAAAATAGTGGAAAAATACCTGAGATTAGAGTGGAATGAAAAATTTCACAGCAAGGAAATTCTTTGTCCTTTCTCCAGCCCAGCAGATCTCTCAAGCCACCTTAGATACCGCCAGATGTGAACTCCATGACGTAATGGTTCAATACTCAACTAGTGATAATCCTTCTGCTAGTGAAATCCGGAAAAATCGACTTAGGCAAGCCCACGAATCAGGCGGATTTGAACAATCTGTGGTTGATTTGGCAAAATCAAACCTGAGATAATTTGAGCAAGAATTACCTCAAGAGCTGCCTGAAGTTGGTTTAGGCGGATTGCTAGTTTCACAAAGGTTAAGCTCCACCTCTGAAGTTGATCTAGACAGATTACCAGTTCCCTGGTAAAGAAAACATCAAACAAGACTAAAATGTTGTGCAAAAAACCTGGGAGACCTCCACTAAAGAAAAAACACCAAGCTAGTCCATAAATCAGGCTTTGCGCATCCAAAGCTCTCCTCGTACCACACATATCTCAGTTGCTTCTCCTTCGGGTAGAGAGAATAATTTAACCCAAACTCAAGAAATTCTGCCTGATTCAAATGTGGTTTACTGGTCTCTTAATCACAATAGAAGACAAAACAGCAAGAAAACTCCAAGTTCCATGAAGCGAGCTATGGATTTTCAGGACCTACAAGGGCATGTTCCTTAGCCATATCTAGCTGGAATTATCAGGAGTTGGGGAATCCACTGACAATTCGAAGGTTAAAGGACATTAAGTCGAGTTTTATCTTGACCTTCTATTTTTTATGGAGACAAGAAACCCTACTGAGTATGTCCTCAAAGCTCTAGAAAATTTACAATACGAGAACCATGAATGTGTGTCTCCTTTGGGTGAAAGTGGAGGTGGGTTAATACTTCTCTGGAACAAAGAGATCGATGTGGAATTATCAAATCGGAGAGTAACTTCATAGACACAAAAATCGCCTACAAAGAATCATCCTTTTATGCTATCTTCACCAATAAAGCTCCTGAAAAAGACAAAAAAGAATTTTGGGACAAATTATCGAGGTCAATTGGGGAAAGACAAGCACCCTGCTTTCTTACAGGTAATTTTAATGAAATTACCTATGCAACAGAGAAAGTAGGAGGCCAGACCAGATCGGAAGCTTCTTTCTCTGATTTCAGGAAATTTCTTGTGGAAAATGACTTATTTTATCTCCCACATTCCGGAAACCCCCTTTCATGGAGAGGTAGAAGACATCAACATCTGATATTCTGTAGGTTGGACAGGGCAATGGCAAATGGTTCATGGTTTGAAAAATACCTAAGGGCTAGATGTGAATACCTGAAATATGGTGGCTCAGACCATAGACCTATAATGTCGTTCTTCTCCAACCACAAATGGAAACAACATGGTCTATTCATATTTGATATGAACCTGAAGAAAAACAAAGGAATCCAAGAGTTAATCAAGATCAAGTGGCAGGGTATGGAAGACGCATCAGTTGAAAAGAGAATAACTGCCTGTAGAGCGGCAATCATTATATGGATCAAATAAAAAGGGAAGAATAGTAACAAGCTGCTTGAACTCTTAAAGTCAGACCTAGATAAGGGACTGAGTGACTCGTAATTTTCTGAGGAGAACATCCTGAAATTAAAAAAGAGCTAAAAGAAGACTATAAACTAAAGGAATCTTACTGGCAACAACGTTGTAGAGTTATCTGGTTGAACTTGGGAGATAAGAACTCGAGCTTTTTTCACTCTGTAATTATGGGAAGAAGAGCCCTAAACAGATTCTCAGTTATTGAAGACAATAATGGTAAAGCTTTTTACGAAGAGGAGGAAATTTGTAAGGTCATAGAAACTTATTTCAGAGATTTATTCACGTCCTAATTCTCGAATCCTAGAGAAACTGTGGAACGAGCTATCTCCAAACGTGTCACCAAAGAAATGAATGACCAGTTTATCTTAATTCCTTATGAAAAGGAAATTACTGTTGCTCTTTGGAATATTAATCAAGCAAAGGCGTCGGGACCAGACGATTTTTCTGCTGGATTCTTCTAAGAGAACTGGGAAACATTAAAAAAAGAGATGTTAGCTGATATTCAACAAATTTTCAGATCCGACACTATGCCAAGAGACTTTAATTATACGCATGTAACAGTCATTCCAAAGAAATAAAACCCAGGGAAAATTTCAGACTTCAAACTTATTGCTCTATGCAATGTAAGGTACAAGCTTGTGTTAAATATCCTAACTTCAAGACTACAACGATTATGGGACAACTAATCTCTGAAAAAATCAATATGCCTTTGTGCCTAATAGAGCTATCCAAGACAATGTTCTAATTACCCACGAGACTCTACATTACCTCAAGCAATCACAAGCAAGGAAAAATTGCGGTTTAGTGGTTAAGACGGATATGGCAAAAGCCTATGACATGCTAGAATAGAGCTTTATAGATGAGGTTCTTCAAAAACTGGGTTTTCACCCTATTTGGATCCATTTTGTAATGATATGCATAACTACCGTCTCTTACTCCTTTCTCTTAAATGGATCAACCAAAAGGAAGGTAATTCCGCAAAAGGGAATCCGTCAAGGGGACCTTCTCTCCCCTTTCATCTTCATCCTTTGCGAAGAAATTTTGTTTGGACTCTGTCAGAAATCATGTGAATAATGTACCATAAAAGGCTTAAGAGTTGCAAAGGCGAGCCCCTATGTAAACCACCTGTTGTTTGCCGATGACACCATGTTCTTTTATAGATCCGATGAGAATAGCTGCCAAACACTAGAGCAAATCTTGTTAGATTATGAGCTAGTCTCAGGTCAGATGATAAATAAGCAAAAGTCGACAGTTACCTTCTCTTCAAAGACACTTCCAGCAACCAAAGCAAAGGCTAAAGCGACCTTTGGGATCCACAAGGAAAGTGGAAATGGTAAATACTTGGGCATGCCTGAAATGTTCAGAAGAAAAAAGGATATGTTTACTAGTATAGTGGAACATATTAAATAAAGAGCCAAAAGTTAGACGATGAGAAGACTCTCATAAGTGGGTAAATTAATCATGCTCCAATCAGTTCTTACAGCAATTCTAGCCTACTCAATGAGTTGTTTCAAGCTCCCGAATAGCCTCATTGCTAGAATTCAATCTACATTGATCCAGTTTTGGTGGGACTCAAACCCGGAGAGAAGGGGTATGTGCTGGCTTTCTTGGAAAAAGCTAGCAAAAAAGAAAAAAGACGGTGGATTAGGTTTTCGTTATATCGAAGCTTTTAATATAGCTCTTCTAGCAAAGTTAAGTTGGCGGATTCTGCAAGAACCAAGCAGTTTATCTACAAGAGTGATGTTAGGAAAGTACTCACCCAATAACAACTTTCTTGAAAGCAATCTGTCATGCAACGCCTCTCATGGGTGGAGAAGTGTCATCTTGGGCAGAGATCTCATTCGGAACCATGTCTGCAAAGTCGTTAGGGATGGCCAGGGGACATCAATCTGGAATGATCCCTGCTGTCAATTGAGACACAAATGACGCCATATGGTCCACCAAATGCAAAACAATTAAATCTCACAGTTGGAGATCTCTTTGAAGATAACACAAGAAGATGGAGTAAGGAAAAAATTATATCAATATTCCCAAATCTTGAGCAAATCATACTCCATAAAACCAAGTGAACTTGGAGCTTATGATAAGTATGCTTGGATTCCATGTCCAGACGGAGCTTACCGAGTCAAGTCTGGATATCATCTATGGCTCTCAAGAGCCCCGGCAGTAGAAGACCAAGCTCCTCCAACTTCCGATTTCAACTGGAACAAAAAGGTGTGGTCAGCATCATGCACTTTAAAGATAAAATTACTCATGTGGAAAACTTTAAACAAAGCCTTTCCCATCGGAGAAAATATGATGCAGAGGAATATTACAAAGTCAAATTGTTGTATATTACAAAGTCAAATTGTTGTAACATATGCCAAAAGCCGGAAAATTTGGATCACTTACTCTTTAGTTGCAAGTTTGTGCAAGACGTTTGAAGTCGAGTTCCACTAAAAAAACCCTTAGAAGATCTAGTGACAGTCAACTTTCAAAATCTTCTTCACTCAGGCAATCAATGGACTTATCTCCCACCAACAGGAATAACATCCACTTCGATTCTCCCTTGGGTTACTCGGGCTCTCTAGACTTCAAGAAATAAACTTCAATATGAGAACATGATTATAACAGCTCAGGATACAACAACAAAGGCCATCTCAGAAGCTTTAGAATGGCAAGAATCTACAAGAGATTTTGAAAAAGACAAGACAAATCAATTCCAGTTATGGTCTTCTCCTTCTATAGATCCAAGTCCAAAAATATACACTAATGCATCTTGGGATAAATCATCAAAGATCGTAGGTTTAAGCTGGATTATAAAAGATGAAACATGTAACAATCTAGTAAAGGAAACAACTGTGATAACTTACACAAATTCTCCATTAATGGCAGAAGGCTTAGCTCTACAAGCAGCCATTTACCACGTAGCAGAATTGGGCATCTCGAACGTTCAAGTGTACTCAGACTCTCTCCAGTTGTTTCAAGCCATTGTAGGAGATCTAAGCTTCAAGAAGATTTACGGTCTCGTCTTCGATATCGTCACTTTTACACGATCATTTACTTTTATCCACTTATACCACATTAAGCGTTCATCAAATGTGGCAGCAGCCCCGCCTTAACAATTTAGGGGACCCACAGCCAAAAAATTTTGACCCGCATTATACCCATGTTATAACGCGGGATTCGATTATTTTGATTGGTTTTCTAAATCACGTTTATTTAGCTTGTTAGATCCGTGTTGATATTTTAAAATATTGTTTTCGAATTGTTGTTTTTTCCGAACCAAAATCGATCTAAATTAGAAAAATCAAATCTATGTATCCGACCTAAATCTATGTATCCGAAAAATCAAATCCGAAGCAGAAGCGAAATCAAATCAAGAATCAATTTTTTTTTTGCTTTTTAGAGTTTTTTTATTACTTTTTTAATTTTGAAATTTTATATAAAATATCTGATCCAAAACTCAGTTTATACCGAACTAAATTAGATGAATCGAATCCGACAAAATACCAAAATGTTTCCTAAATATATGTATCTGGAACATTGAATTCAACCCATACCAAAACCAAATCAATAACTGATATATTTTTTAATTAAATTTTAACTTCTTAAACTTTTTTTTNCCAAATCAATAACTGATATATTTTTTAATTAAATTTTAACTTCTTAAACTTTTTTTTATTTTGAAATTTTATATAAAATATCCGATCTAGAGCTTGGTCTATACCGAACTAAATTAGATGAACCGAATCCGACAAAATACCAAAATGTTTCCTAAATATATGTATATGGAACAATGGATCCAATCCGTACCGAAACCGAATCAATAACCGATATATTTTTATTAAATTTTAACTTCTTAAAGTTTTTTCCATTAAATTTTATTAATTTTGAATTTTTGTATTAAAATCTGTAACAAAATCTATCTTAATATATTGTTAATGGTTATTATGAATTATAGGTTAAATTTTATCATAAAATTTATAATATAGTCAAAATAAAAGTGTTTTCCACTTTAATATATATGATACTTTTTTTGGATCGTTAAAATAAAAATTTTGAATGAAAAAAAAAAGTTTTGAGTTCTAGACGACTGCCCCTTTTGCCCTAGGTTTAATGCGGACAGCACTGGCAGCATATAAACAGCACTGGCAGCATATTGTTTAGCAAAAAAGGCCAAGTTAGAAGCCGACTCATCTTGTTTCAGACTTCTAAGTTTTAAATTAATGAGAATTTTCGACGAAAAAAGATTAAGATCGCATTTGTCAAAAAAATTTTATTTCATAACTCAAAACGTAAAAATACAGGTCATTAAATATATCAAAATAATTAATAGAATAAAAGAAAAAGAGCAATAAAAAGTTAATGGTATTTAATTGTAACTATTAAAACGTTATAATCAATAGAAGTAGTTATCGATAAAATCCAAAATAGATAAATTATACCTTCTTTTTTTTTTTGAAAACTAGATAAATTATACCTAAGCAGTCAAGATTTTGTACAGTATTCATCAATTTTTGTTTTTTATTTTCGAGAAAAAAAAGACAACATTTAAGATTTTTTTTGGTCAGAAAATATACATTTCTCTTACATGAAACAATACACATGTTATACGTACGAACATTATTAAATTACTAAAAATTAACAAATTCAAATTACGCGAGCATACCGAAGTAAGCAGCAACAATAAGACCATTAACATTCCAGAAGTACCCAAATTTTTGTTTTTTTTTTTTTTTCAAAATTCTTTTTCAAAAATTAAAAGTAAAGGAAATTTAATTAATCTTCACCAAATATTTGCCAGAATTTTTTCTAAAGTTGATCAATCCATCAATGAAAAAAATATTGCAAAAAAATAATAATCCTTCCCCAAATCTGCACCTCCTCTCATCTTCATCGTCGCTTCATCTGCATCTTCTTCTTCATTATTTATAACTCTAAAACTACGTGCAGCTTCTCTATCTATCTCCCTCCATCTTTATCTGTGCTTCACAGCTAGAAAGTTTTCACATTTAAATCGCCGTAGTTGGAGAAGCCATCGGTTTCTCATTCTCAAATTTCGATGGAGATCTGAAAGTTTTTGTTCTGGATCGGTTTTATTATCATCTCAGTCCGATCATCGTTCCGTTTCAAGGGTTTATTCAGAATCGTTCATCGGGTAAACATGTTTTTGACATCCCATTTTCATTCGGTGGTTGTTGCTATGTTTGGATGGTTTTTTTTTTTTTTTNTTTTGGTGGTTTTTTTTTTTTTTTTTTTTTTGTATACCTTGTTCTTATGATTATCTAGAAAGATCTTGTTTTTGGATGATGATCAAACATATTTTTCTTATCAAACTGTCGCTTGGTGACACTGATGCTTTGAATCCATCTTATTTTTATATATGTCTGTATGTTTCTGTGAAGATGAGAGTCACCAGCAGTTTATATTGATGGTGTTTGATCATTTAATTGAGTAGTAAATCGACTTTTTTCACAAGTTCTCTTAATGTTTTCGTCATCACCGACTGTGACGATGGTTTTGATACTCTTGAGCCAAAGTCGGACTACTTTATTGTCTGAGTTTGGTTACAGATGCTTGTGATTTTGATTGTTTATCTGTTTGATTGGAAAGTTTTTCTGTATAAGGACGACCATAAAGTAATTTGCTTTAAAGACAATGCTCGAAGTGCTGCTAGCCACTGTTTGCTGTATTTTACTAGGCTGCATATCCTGCTACTACTATAGATTGATGACATCTCGTTTGGATTGTGAAGGAACTTGCCAATGAAATGGCTTCGTTCACCTTTTGAGCAACTAAATACTTACTTTCTGCAGCATTTCTTTCTACCGCAGGTTAGCCAAAGAGGTTTACCGAAAGAAAATCAGTTTCTTACTCTTTGTATGGAGTAAGAATGCCAGAATTAAGAAGTGGAGCTCGTAGATTGAGACAACCTAGCCCTCAAGTGATTGATCAGGCGGAAAATATTGAACTTCCTCCTCAGCCTGTAACAAGGAGAAGAGGTGGTGGTGGTAGAGGAAGGGGAAACGCTGCAGCAAAAGGCACTGCACCTACGAGAGCAACTGGTGCTGCTGGTAGGGGTCGAGGCATCAGGTTAATAGATTTAGAGGCAGAACCTTGTGAGGTTCGTCCAGCAGTAGGTGAACCTGCTTTTAATCAAGTTGAAGGGATAGCGGATAAGGATATCGCTATGGAAGGTGGTAGTGCAGACAAGATAGTTGGTGTGGACGAAGATTCCAGCACAGCTCCGGTCCCTGAAAGGGTAAAAGTTATGCTTATCTTATGTCATGCAGTCCTCGAATTTTAGTTTGAGAGAGATTGATTTTGATTTCATTTTTGAGTATAGGTACAAGTTGGAAATTCTCCGGTTTATAAGACTGAGAGGAAACTCGGTAAAGGAGGCTTTGGTCAAGTTTTTGTTGGTAGAAGGGTGAATGGTGGCAGCGATAGGATTGGAGCAGATGCAATTGAGGTATGTTGTGAAGAAACATACTGCAGTTCACGAGGGTTATAGAAAAAAAAGTTCAAATTGTAAAACAAACTTATTGTTTCTTGTTTCTTTTTCAGGTAGCCCTAAAATTTGAACACAGAAATAGCAAAGGCTGCAATTTTGGTCCACCTTACGAGTGGCAAGTGTACAAGTAAGACTTGCATGCATTTTATCTGAAATTTTCACCCAAGTCTCTCTTATCAGCTAATAGTCATCTCATCTGTTTTGTTTTTCCTCTTGTTGTAAAGTACGCTCAATGGTTGCTATGGAATTCCTGCGGTACATCATAAGGGTCGTCAAGGAGATTTTTATATTCTTGTATGCGGCTTAGTATGAGCTTTGTTAATTATATACTTCGAGATTGATCTTGTTATCATGTATTAAGTAACTATTTAATAAATATTTCAGGTCATGGACATGCTTGGTCCGAGTCTCTGGGATGTTTGGAACTCTTCGGGGCAGTCGTACGCACTGTTCTCACCGCATTTTCTTCTGATTTCAAGATTCTTCATATGATTCATGTTTATAACGTGTGGCAGGATGTCTCCAAACATGGTTGCTTGCATTGCTGTTGAGTCCATCTCTATTCTTGAGAAACTTCATTTGAAAGGGTTAGTTGGAATATTTCCTTGGATGATAGTTTCAATTCGTTTAATAGCAGCTAATTGCAATATATAGTCACAATTGGTTATGATGAGCTGATTTTCATGCCATGTTCGACCCTGTGTTAAAATAGGTTTGTCCATGGAGACGTGAAGCCCGAAAACTTTTTACTCGGACAACCGGGAACAGCAGACGAGAAAAAACTCTACCTTATCGACCTTGGTCTGGGTGAGTTTGTTTATAATATTCTTATGAGTAGCTGTAAATTCTTTATATTATGTTGCTAAAACGTTTGATGGGATTTTTGGATTGGGTCTGTTGTTTGATGTTTGTATTAGTGTTCACATTGTCTTTTTTTTTTGTTTCAGCATCAAGGTGGAAAGATTCGCACTCAGGCCAACATGTTGAATATGATCAAAGACCTGATGTGTTCAGGTATCTTTATTAGTGTATGTGTTTTACTTTATTATGAATATTTCATATTTCCTTACATGTTTATTGTTTCACATGCAGAGGAACAATAAGGTATGCAAGTGTTCATGCACATCTAGGTCGAACTGGAAGTCGGAGAGATGATCTAGAGTCGTTGGCTTATACTTTAATATTTCTCTTGAAGGGAAGATTGCCATGGCAAGGGTATCAGGTTTGTTTTCGTACCCTTCATAACCTTATAGTTAGTTAAATCTGATTCATCTTCTTATTAATTTCGGTCAATTTTTTGTATATATTGTTTATTGTGTTTACAGGGTGACAACAAGAGCTTTCTGGTTTGCAAGAAAAAGATGTCGACTTCTCCTGAAATGATGTGCTGTTTTTGTCCACCTCCTTTTAAGTTATTCCTCGAGGCAGTTACTAATATGAAGTTTGACGAGGAGCCTAACTATGCAAAGCTTATTTCAATTTTTGATTCTCTTATTGAACCATCCGCTCTATCTAGACCAATTAGAATTGATGGGGCTCTTAAGGTTGCTAGTTATTTTCTTGGTTCATGTACTTAGTTATTCAACTTGGGATGTTTCTAAAAGTGCTGATTTTTCTTCATTTAATATATAAAGGTTGGGCAAAAGCGAGGAAGATTGGTCCTTAATCTGGAAGAGGACGAACAGCCAAAGAAGAAAATCAGAATTGGCACTCCTGCTTGTCAGTGGATATCAGTCTATAATGCTCGTCGTCCCATGAAACAGAGGTACAAAATTGCATTACACTTAAAATTTTGAAAACCTTTGCTGATCATATTCCTCACTATCTGTTTAATGTTCATTTTCCTTTGTAGATATCACTACAACGTTTCAGACTCAAGGCTGCACCAGCATGTACAGAAGGGTAACGAGGATGGACTTTTGATTAGCTGTGTAGCATCAGCAGCTAATCTCTGGGCCCTCATAATGGATGCTGGGACTGGATTCACCTCTCAAGTTTATGAATTGTCATCTGTCTTCCTTCACAAGGACTGGATTATGGAACAATGGGAAAAGAACTACTATATCAGTTCCATAGCTGGTGCAGATAACGGGAGCTCGTTAGTTATTATGTCAAAAGGTTAGTATTAATACTAGTAATCTTCAAATGTTTATGTCACACTTAAAGTGTCATACTTACATAATAACCTTATAACGTGAATCTTCTTTACTTATTTTCTACTTGTATATTTGGTAGGAACTTCTTATACTCAGCAATCATACAAAGTAAGCGACTCATTTCCTTTCAAGTGGATTAATAAGAAATGGAAAGAAGATTTTCATGTTACTTCCATGACAACTGCTGGGAATCGTTGGGGTGTGGTGATGTCAAGGAACTCGGGCTTCTCTGATCAAGTAGGTTTACATCTCTTCACCTTAAAAGCATTTTTGACATTTTGAAAATGTCCCTAATAGTGTGGTTTGGTATTGCGTAAAAAGGTCGTGGAGCTCGACTTTTTGTACCCAAGCGATGGAATACATAGGAGGTGGGAAAGTGGATATAGGATAACATCAATGGCAGCAACTGCTGATCAAGCAGCATTCATATTAAGCGTACCAAAACGTAAAATGATGGATGAAACTCAAGAGACTCTTCGCACCACCGCCTTTCCAAGCACTCATGTCAAGGTGGGTTTCTTTAGTTTCGGACAAAAGATTGGAGTTTTGGCTTGTTTCCTTCCATATACTAAATTAGAACCTACGCGGTGTTGATTGATTTACAGGACAAGTGGGCTAAAAATCTGTACATTGCATCTATATGCTATGGGAGGACAGTGTGCTGAGATACTTAGCATCATCTATTATGTTCTGCTAGAAAGCCAACAAGACAACTGTAGCACGAAGGTCACATAATGGAATTCTAAATGGTAGAAAGACGCAGCTTTTTTGTTGAATGCAATGAAATGGATGCGTCTTCGTATGTATGTAGAAGTATAAAAGGATAGAAATGAAGGCAACAGAGAAGTAAAATTAGTAATAGAAAGTTTTGAAGGCTTTTTTAAGCCTTCAAGTGTGCTTATTTTCTGTTATCATTTGCGGTTGTTTGATGCGTCTTTAGGTCTATGCCTTTGGTTTAAGTGTCTAATAAGTGAAATGAAAGTCTAACCAGACATAAACCAACATTAGATAAATAAATAAAATTGAACTAATTGGTAAGCTAATTGGATCTATTTAATAGTTAAGTCATGATAATTGATTATCTATAACAAAAGCAAATTTATGTAAACAAACATTCAAGAGGTTCAAATCGGATCCTCCTCTCATCCTTCCTCCTTGGAGTAATCTTAGCAGAGTTTAGGGTAATTTAATTGTGTAGTTAAGCTGCGATTAAGGTTTTAATTAGGGCCAATAGTTGGGATTAGTTGCTCTGAAGCTTTACTTAATGTTTCATGTTGATTAAGTAGTTTGTTTCTCCTCTGCCTTTAGAATCCCTTTCTAGGGTTTGATGGAGATTTTTGTGTGGTTTTATTTGTATTTAGCTCTTTTGCAAGTTCTCCTAATCAATATAAATTATGTGATTTTTCTGCACATGCGTGCGGACGTAACTTTTTTTAATTTAATTAGTTTTAAAATTTTATTATCTTATTTATTAAGCATCAAGTTTATAGTAATTACATAAAAACATTAAAGATAAAATGAATATGATATGTGAAAAAAAAAATCTATAAGCAAAAATTTCTAAGACCTTAAATACAATATTATCAATTTTATAGAAATAATATATTAAATAATTGCTTTAATTAACCTCTCATTTAACAAATCATATTATACATCTAATTATGTTCTAAAAACTTTTTTTCAATAGTTTCATGTTGAATAAAACTAAAAGATTTGGAATCGAAACTTGAAAATACATACTATTTTAATCTATATACAATTTTAAACTAATTTCTTCGTATATCAAAATCATCTTAATTGATTTGAGTGATCTTCACAGTCTCATAATTTTCACTCTCATAGATTCATGTCCCCTAAAAATATATATAAAAAAATTAAATAGCCACTACGTAATGGTTGAATAGACTTCTGAATACTTTTTCATCCACTTATGAAATATTATTTATATTATTAGTTTATCTTTCTATCAAATTTTATCCTCTTTACTATAATTTGTTTCTCTAACATATATATCATGTTTTTTTGAATAAAATTAAAAAGTTTGTAAATCAAAATTTTTTACAATATAAATTATTTTAGTTACCCAGAATTTTAAACTAATTTTAATATGTAAGATAAAAAATTTATAAGTAATTTATGTAATTATCTATATTATAAGAAAATAAGATTAAATCAAACAAACAAAAACTAATTTTACATTTTATAAAATTTATATTATTATCTTTAGAGGATTTTTAAGAAATGTCATTTTTAGTGTATCCCTTTGTAAAAATATCCTTTGAAATTTTCCTTTTCAAAAATATCTTTTACTAATAAAAATGACAAAAATACCCTAAAATTTTTTGTGATCACTTTTTCACAAAAAAAAAATTTTCCCGATCAAAAAAAAATCTCCAGCCAAAAAAACAAAATTCTATCCAAAAAACATTTTTTAAAAAAACTTTCCATCAAAATTTTTTATAAATTCGCTTATAAAGCTTTACAAAATTTTTTAATAAACACTTTGTAAATTTTTATAAATACCTTATAAATTTTTATATACACCTTATAAATGTTTATAAACATCTTATAAATTTTTATAAACACCTTATAAATTTTCATAAACACCTTATTATTTTTTTATCAACACTTTATAAATTTTTAAGATATCTTATAAATTTTATAAGCTCTCTTATAAAATTTTTTAGCGGAAAAAAAAAAATTTTGGTGGGAAAAAAGTTATAATTTAACAGTATTTTAGTCATTTTCCATACTGAGGGGCAGTTTTTGAAAATGTCCAAAAAAATGGGGCAATGATAAAAATATCCTCATTTGAGGGGTATTTTTGCAATCTCTTATCTTTATATCAAAATAAAATAAACTAATTAATATTAAAATAAACTAAATTTTAATGTAAGGGTTAAATTTGTAATTTATTATTGGGATAACTCTGTAATCAACCACGTTAAAATTAAACGTGGTGTTGACACGTAAGCTTTTTTGTTAAAATCATTTCTCTAATAATATATAAGACTAGATATGGACCCGTGCGATGCACGAGTTTTACGAATTCTTTTGAGATATACACATATACATATTATATTTTAGATAATATTTAATAATATCGTTGATTACTAATTTTTGAAATCTAATTTTATAAAATAATATATATATATATATACATGTATTATATTTTAGATAATATATAGTATCTCCTTAGTTATTAATTTTTTAAACCAAACTTTATATAAAGTATTTGAAACCCAACTTTGTATAATAGGATATTGAAAAATTTTGAATCATTGAATTTGACATGTGAAAGATTTATGTTGATTACTAACTATTGATTATACTTAATCGTTGGATTTGATATTTGGAAAATTTTTGTTGATTACTAACTATTGAAACTCAACTTTATAATTCTATTTATGTTAAGATTGTGAAGAATGATTTATGTTTAGTGATAAATATAAATATTTAAAACAAAAAGATATTTTAATATATATAAAAATACTGCAAAAGTTTGGATCATTAGATTTAACACGCGTTATTACTCAATTTTGAAACCTAACTTTTTATAGTAGGATATAATATAATACTGCAAAATTGTGAATCGTTGAATTTAACATGTGGATAATTCTGTTGATTTAGTACTAAGTTTTGAAACCAAATTTTATATAATATGATAAGGAAAAAACAAATATAAAAAATGTTACTTTTTCATCAAGTAAGAGAAAATTTATGAAGAATTTAAAAAAATGCTCTTTTTGACAGACCGCTTTTCAAAAAGTGTTCTTTCATGCCTATTTCCCTCTCCTAATTTTCAAACGAAAGAGTATGTTTTAAAAAGGGTATGTCAAAAGGGTATTTTTGAAATTCTCGTATAATTTATTCCTATAAGCTCATTGTTTTTACTTAAAATTTTTGCTTCTCACTCCCTTAAAACATGTACCACCGTACGACGATACAAACGTTTTTGGGTTAATTGATCGATTGTTAAATAACTTATATTGTTTTTAGCTTTTGTGTTTATTGTTATTTAACCTATAAAAATTAAAAAATTGAGATGATGAGATTTTCATTCATAAAACATATATATATTGATAAAATATCATATTAATAATAGTAAAACAAAATAATGATATATTTAATTTTAAATGTTTACATTTTTTGCTTGTTTAAATGAAAGAGAAAGATTAAGTTGGAGAAAGCTAGAAAACTTGGTGAGAGCTTAAAAGAATTTCTATGTGTTTATGTATATATAGAGATTAATATTCACAATTCCCTTTTAGATTATGATTGAGATCTTATATATAAATAAATATTTATGAAATATTTAGCTAATTAAATTTTGTTAGGATTAGGATTAAAGATATATATCTAGAAAACTAAATAAGTCGACAATCTTATTATAAAAAAACCAATATTGATAGTTATTTTTATATTTAACTTGTTACCAATCTATTACCAATATAATATTTAATAATTATCTTCCGATCATAATTTTGTTACCATTCTGTTACCAATATAATAGGATATTATATGCTGAGTGTTGACTAATCTCTATATAGATAATTATCTATATATAATATTTATTTTATAAGTAAGATATTTGTAATATCGATGTTGACTTACGTTATTATAACTATTTCTAATTATTTATTAAATTTTGTTTTCCTTTTAGAATATTAACATTATATTTTTAGATTATGATATAGTTAATTTTTTACTATTCTTTTTTATATTAGAATTTGGTTAGATATGAATATTTTGTCATATAGTTATGATAATCTTCTTTATTTATTTTATTTTTTTTAAATATATCACCGAAAATTTTATGATAGTTGGATTTGACACGTGAAAGAGTCTTGTCAATTACTAACTTTGAGAAACTCTTTTTTATATAATAAAATTATATAATCTTTTAGATGAAAAAAAAACAAAAAATCAAAAAGTCGAAGATATGCAAGTGGCCTTTAGACCAGTGGTCGGCGGTAAATCCACTAAATGGCAAACGCACTTACAAATACAGGGATCGAGTCTTACCGCTTGTAGGAACTTGGCTATTGAGCCGGCCAGTTGTGACTCATTATTTGACCAAAAAAAAGTCGAAGACATCTCCGAAGACAAAATTGTTATAGGTTTGCTCGACCAAAAAAAATTTGTTATAGGTTTAATCGGTCTGTTTCAAACTTTCAATATAAGTTAAAAATTCGCGGTTTACAGAGTTGTAACCGGTCTGTGATTGTTGAAATAGTTGAACAGTCACTACTTTTCTAGTTATAGTTTTTGGGTAAAAAGAAGAAGGAATCTAATTACTTGGACTCCAATTCGCTCGCTAAACCCCTAAAAACCTCTGAGGAGCAGAGCAGAGTTAAGAAAAAATAAACCAGAAAAGATGAGACCACCACGTGGCGGCGGGAGCTTCAGGGGTAGAGGAGGAAGAGATAGCGGCGGACGTTTTGGTGGCAGCGGACGCGGAAGAGGTGGACGTTTTGGTGGTGATTTTCGTGACGAAGGACCTCCCAGCGAAGTCGTAGGTTCGTTTCTAATCCTCTTTGATGATTCTCATTCTTGGTTTCTTCCTATTTAACCGATCAAGCTGATATGTTTTATTGACTCAGCGGAACAAACTTGTGAATTTTCTTCGTTATGATTAAAGTTTCTTTCTTGGTTTTATAGAAGTTGCAACCTTTCTCCATGCTTGCGAAGGAGATGCTGTGACTAAGCTCTCCAATGAGAAAATCCCATATTTTAATGCCCCAATCTACCTGCAAAACAAGACCCAGATTGGGAAAGTAGATGAAATCTTTGGTCCGATTAATGAATCTGTATGTCTTAATCTCTTTGTTTTTTTCTGCTTCTTTAACTGGTCTGCTCGCTAATATTGAAAGTCTTGGCTCTTTTTCAGCTGTTTTCCATCAAAATGATGGAAGGTATTGTAGCTACCTCATATACTCCAGGTGACAAATTCTTCATCGACCCTGCTAAGCTTTTACGTCTAGCAAGATTCCTTCCTCAACCAAAGTAAGCCACATTTCTTAACCAATTAGCGAAATTATAGCTTACGTTTTATATTCACGCTTGTTGGCTCACCAATTCTTAGGTCGTCGCTTTAATAATAGAACCCACTTTTGAATCGTTTATAAAATCTGTAACAAGAGTATCGTTTTGCAGGGGACAATCAGGAGGCCGTAGTGGAGTTCGTGGAGGAAGAGGTCCTCCCCGTGGCAGTTTCCGGGGTGGAGGCAATTTCAGAGGTAGAGGTCCCCCAAGAGGTGGCAGAGGGTTTCAACCAAGAGGTGGTGCTCGTGGAGGCTTCAGAGGCAGAGGGAGAGGATAAATTCATATTCTATAGCATTAAGCTTGTAATTCCTCTATATATCTTGGATCATGAAATTGCTTATGCTAGTTGTGTTTCAGATTCTAGTTTTTGATACATTGGTTTATCAAGAGAGTAAAAAAAAGTTAATCAATTATCAGACCCCATGGTTTTATTACATACAGAAGCATCATTCGTGTATAAACACAAATCTGTTAACTCATGGTGGTCTCTAAGCCAATGTGAGAAAAAAAAAAAAAAAAAAAGGGATTAAAGATTGGCTCGTTTTATTCTGGTGCTTCATATAGATAAGAAAAGATCTCAGGCTCCCCAGCCTCTGAGAATGGTAGCCTGAGCCACACGATTAACACCGAGGGTGAAAGCTCCCATCCGGAGATCGCAGGAGTGAGTTTTGCACATTTCTTTCAAGTCCTTGAAAGAGTGAGTCATGTAAGTCTTTAACTCATCGTTCACCTTCTCTTCTTCCCACATAAACCCTTGAATGTTCTGCACAATACCAAATATTATCTGATCAATATCGGTTTGATTCAAGATCTTAACTTATCCAAGGTTGGTGGGTTTAGAGATACATACCTGAACCCATTCGAAGTAACTGACAGTGACCCCTCCAGAGTTTGCATATATGTCTGGGAGAATAACCACACCTTTCTTACTCAAGATCTGTAATACAAGAGTCTCCATTACGCAATTTGCAACGAAGAATTTCATATGATAAAAGAAGAAAATTGAACCTCATCAGCTTCCGGATCAGTTGGGTGATTAGCAGCTTCTATGATAAACTTTGCTTTAATTTCATTTGCATTCTCCCTTCAACCAAAACCCAATTAAGAGTCTTAGACAATGTTTCAAAAAAATATGTTAGGTTTGTGTAGCCAAGAAAGCTTTGAACCTGTTGATGACACCGCCAAGTGCTGCAGGGACAAGAATATCGCAATCCTCCACCAGTATGGATTCTGGATGAATCGAATGTGCACCATCAAACCCTTTGACACCTTTGTGTTCCTTGGTATGCTTGAGCAAAGCCTCGATATCGATACCATCCTTGTTCTTGATTGCTCCCGTAATGTCACTCACAGCAACAATCTTCCCACCCTTTTCACTTATCAGCTTTGCCGCCCATGAACCCACATTCCCAAATCCCTGAAGAACCGATATTGAAACCTGATCACGAAAAGCTTCTTTGGCTCGTCAATAAAGAAAGGTTTTAAAAGTTCACCTGGATGACAAATCGCTGCCCGGCTATGCTCTTGCCGTACTCATTAAGCAAAGCTTCGGTTCCAAACATCACTCCTCTTCCAGTAGCCGCGTCTCTCCCTAACGATCCACCAAGATCCTGCTCATAAACATCTATAATCATCCAGGTACTTGGCAATCAGCAATTAGCAAAACACAACTGTGATTACTGTTACTTACAATGGGTTTTCCAGTTACAACTGCTGGCGAGTATCCATGAAACTTCGAGTACTCATCAAGAATCCAAGCCATCGTCTAAAAATTCACACAGAGAAAAATTTGGAAGTATTGTTTAAGAAAAACAAAAGCTTCAAATGGAAACATTTTGAAGAAAGTTTAAAAACCTGAGGACCAGTGCCCATGTCTGGAGCAGGAACATCGGTTTGAATCCCAATGAGATCATGAATCTTCTGAGTGAAAACTCGAGTCAACCGCTCAAGCTCGGAGATGCTTAGCTTGCTCGGGTCACAACCAATCCCTCCTTTGGCTCCTCCGTACGGAATCTTAGCCACTGCTGTTTTCCATGTCATGAGCTGAGCCAATGCATTCACTTCATCCGGGTCAACCTGCACGAGAATAACCGGTTTACATCATACCGAACCGAAATTGCGTGTTACATCTGATATTGGTTTGGAAGAGAGAAATCAGAAGTCAAAGTCAAAACCTCAGGATGGTATCTGATTCCACCTTTCATAGGACCTCTTGCATTGTCGTGTTGGACTCTGAACCCAACAAATGATGCTAGTGTCCCATCGTCTTTGGGTATGGTACATTCCACCTGCAAAATTTCGGAAAACCAGCTAATTATTCGGTTATCTGAATCAGTAACCGGATCAGGAGCATAGTATCCGCAAATAGCGGGTCGGGTTCTGAAATGCCCCCAATAGGACAGAATCGAATTCGAGAAATTTTTTTTTCTATAAAATCCGCCGGAAAGAATCACCCCCGGCGCCGGAGAAGGTACGGATCAAAGTTAGTTATCAAAAGAAATTTTAATTAACAAGTCTTAGACCTAAAAAATAAAAACGAAACTGAAATTAAAGTAGAAAAGGAGTGAAATTGATGATAATCGAACCTTAATTTCTCTGAAGGGAATGAGAAGACTTTTTTCGAGCTTAGAATCCAAACCCAGAAGCCTAGAAGCTAGTTTGAAATTTCTATTTGTTGCAGCTAAAGCATTCATGGCTTCTTCTTCTTCTTACTTTTCACTCTTTTTCTGTGTACTTTACTTTTATCGGCCTTTAATCAGAACAACACTGTAATAAAACGACTGTAGTTAAAGAAGATTGGTGTCAGTGATATTGTAACTCGTAAGTGTTGTTATTTATACACTACATATGCTTGGGTTCTACACGCACGTGATCGATGATGCTTGGGTAAGATTCAGTGGAGGTGGAGCTGATTAGGGATATTAAACAAAAAGAAATCCGTTAACAGAATAATTATGACAAAGGAAGAGATTAAACTAGAGCTGGGCATTCGGTTCAAACCAAACCGAACGGTTCGGTTTAATCGACTTTTGGTTTTTTTGGTTTTTCAAATTTGATTCCGAATTAAACCGAAATAAATTTTCGTTTCCGTTTGGTTTTTTATATAATTATATCAGTTCGATTTTTTCGGTTCGGATTTTCGGTTTTTTTAGTTTTTTTAGTTTTTTTTTAAAATATATAGAAATCCCGGTTTAATAATAAATTTTCGGTTTTTTTAAAACCGATCAGTTCTAGGTAACCAAACCGATAACCGAATTCAAATTTGATTAAATTCCGATCGGTTTTAATGATAAAACCGAAATTGGACCGAAAACCAAAAATTTCGGTTCGGTCGGTTTGGTCCAATTCAATTTTATCCGATGGCCCGGGGCTAGATTAAACTATGACAAAAAGACTTTTTTTTGGGACAAAACTACTTCTTTCATTAAATGTGATTAAAGTAGTGGTTGGGTCTCATAAATGACCCTTTTGGAAATTAGATCTGCATCCTTGTTGTCTTCTCTCTTAATGAAACTAAAAGAAATCGACATAAAAAAATGAAGCTAAGTAACGGATATCATGGATGATTCCATAGAACTCCTTCGATTGAATTGAGTTGTTGATGATCTGGATCAGTTGTAGCGAGTCAGACTTCATCTTGATGTGACGAAATTCCATGTCCTTCGCTTGAAAGAGAGCTTCTCGCATCGCAATACCTTCAGCCATGAGAGCCGATGTAATGAAAGGTTGAGTCGATGATCCCTGAGTCACGATTTGGTCTGTAGAATTCTTAAACACCCAGCCCAGTCCAGCTAATTATGAGTCTTTTCTCCAAGCGGCATATGAGAAGCAGGTAATTTGTTCTTCTACGTGATGGATTTCTTCTGGTTGGTCTTGATGTGGCTACTCACACTTTGAGTTCTCAGTTTCATTGGCCAATTGCCATTCCCTTGCATCTTTTAATCCTTTGGTCGCTGTATCCATCTCTGTAAAGGCTCGATTCTCAAATATAAACAAATTCCTTGCAGTCCATATGGCGTTGCAGACCCAAGGGAAGATATATGTGGTCACAATGCCCATTGGAGGTAGGCAAGTCTATTGTTTAGAACAGTGTAACGCTTCAGCAAAAGTGCTTACTCAAGTCGCGTCAAAACCAGACTTCAGGGGGACCAGATCCCATGTTTTCTTAGCAAACCCGCAGTGTAAAAAGATATGTTCTTTCGTCTCTAGTTCATTGTATCGTTTGCATAAGAGATTTTCCGTTATATTCCTCGCTGATAAGGTCTCACCTGTTGGAATTGCATTATGCATAATTCTCCATAATAGCATTTTTTGTTTTGGACTGACCTTGCTGTGCCAAATCTCCTTATACCAGTTAAACTCAGTTTGTGGGACTGCTCCTTGCTCCATAGTTTCTTCAGATTGATAGGTTGAGTAATAGCCAGATCGAGTTGTGTATTCTCCAGACTCATTTCCTAGCCAAATATATTTATCCTCTGCAGGTAGTTTACTCGGCTTTATTCTCAATACTAATGTTTCCATTTCAGGGATCAACTCTTTTATCATTTCTATGCACCAGTCTCTAGAGTTTGGTTGGAATAAGTCAAAGACTTTGTAGTGCTTTGAATCTTGAGGTGCAGGACCAAAGGGCCTCTTCTTCTCCTTGGTGGACAGCCGGTCATCGTCCCACAAATAGGTAGATTGTCCATTCCCTATTGCCTTTCCAATATGCTTTTTGAGTAACTCTTTTCCAAGATAAATTCCTTTCCAGCCGTGTGCTTCTGTTGGTACTGAATTACTATCCAAAAAGTTGCAGTTGTGTGCATATTTTCCTAGCATTACTCGGTTAAGGAGACAGTTAGGTTGTTGTAGGATTCTCCAATTGTTTTTAGCTAGAAGTGCTATATTGAAAGCTTGGATTTCTCGAAACCCCAATCCTCCTTGTTTCTTACTCCTAGTGAGTTTTTTCCATTCTACCCAACATAGTTTTTTCTCTCTCGAATTAGCATCCCACCAAAAGCGGGTCAAGGCTGATTGGATCCGACAAACAAACTTTAAGTCAAGAGTTTTCTTTTCTCTTATTTAAGGGTTATTATGTGCAAAAAAATTTTAAGTTATGAATCGGGTTATTGACAGTAAAAAAACTAGTCATTTTTTTAATCAAATATCAGCTTCTATTTCAAAATAACAGATCCAAAACAATATGTAATTCAAAATTTCATAAACTTTTACAAGAACATACTTTAGATTTTCATAAAATTTTAATTACAAATTAAGATTCTTATCATGAGTACTTCATTTTGAATTTTTGATATATCATAATTTAAAATTAGGAAATTAAGTTGGGTAGCAATCAATAACTTCAAAATTAAGGATATGATACTGATAAATTTTAATTAAGTGACAGTGATATTACTATTTTGCCTCATGTTTTTCATCTAAATTCTCTCTATTACTTTTATATATTCAATGGTCAAATGACTTTTTGGTAATATCATTGTCACTTATCTAATTGAAATTTATTTTTGTCACTTACTGAATTTTGAAGTTATTGAATTGTTATTCAATTAAATCACCCTTTAAAATTTTGATGTTAGTGAAAAATAACTATAATACATTTCTTGGTGATTTTTTTTCCGTATAATGATTAATTATAAGTAACTAGTCACTTGCAACCGAAAGGGAAAAACCCAATCAAACAAAAAAAAAAGTTGCAGAGAAAGGCCAATTTTAACAGACTCGAAAAAATATTTTAGCCATAATAGAAATTATGTAGCTATGTAAAATTGCCAACAATCACATCAGTGACGCTTTGAGCCATAAGAAAAGGTGTTTTAAAAGAAGATAGTCTTCAGAACCAGAATGAGAGCTTGAGACTGAGATATGTAGTTAGGCCGGTCGTTTTGTAGCACCGAGGCTGCGTTATCTACACTAAAAATTACTTAGTTAACTTGAAGAAAACTAATGTTCTGAATTGTCCGTAGCCAGCTCTTAAAGTGAGCATCATCTTTGGATAAGACGAAGTGAAACAACATCTTCCATGGGGTAGGCCACGTCCTTTTCGATTAGCCAGCAGCCATCCAACACTCTCTGTATTAGTTTCTTTATCACAAGACACCCATACATTGCACTTAACCCATGATTTAGGGAGGTGGTCTTCCATCGATTCTCCTTTCGTTTTAGGTTGAATTAGTTTCATATCCACTAGTTGACGAGTGACCAATTTTCACTGTCAGACCTCAAATGAAATGGTTTTTTGCACAAAAATCTATTTAAAAATAATTTATTAATTGCTACTAACTCTCAACCAATTTAATCTTTAGAGAACAATAAATGTTTGTGACTTATGAGTTTAGAAATGATAAAGCATTTAACTACAATATACAATTAAGTGTTTTATGTGTAACTTACCTAAGTAGGGATCATCAACTAACTAAAGATTCTTTGGAAACTCATCACTAATGTTTTAGTTGATATTTACTGTTGGATGCGTAAGCATATTTAGTGATTTAAGTGATATCAAAGTAAATAGTTCTAAAAAGATCGCATATTGGGTATTATGTATTGTCAGAGAGCATAATGTAGCTAGCCAGCAGAATAAGAACACTCTATACACATTGCATGTAGTTTATATTCTATCAGATGCTAAATATTGCTATGGAACTATATAAGTGGAGAATATGTATGACATATGTAAACATAATCTTTCGATTCGGATAGAATATGGTTGCATAGTCATGTTCGCATCAAATCACTATTTATTTTGTTTTCTTTAAGTTGGTGTTTGTTGACTTGTAAACAATCTTATCCTCTCCATTAATTTTTTGTTATCCCAGTTAATATATGTCCAAAAAAGTCGTACGGATTCAAACTTTTAAAGCTTTTATTAAAGTTTGTAACAATATTTTAATTCGGAATAAACGATACATTTTGCTTTACCATATTGTCACGAGGCAACCGTTTTTCAAATCTGCTTCTAGGATAGAATGAAAGACGTCTTAATGTTATGATGAAAGGGCATTGTCCAAGGCTACCAATAATTTCAATTTGATAAATTTGCTTGGGCTCTTCAAATTATTGAAGTTATTATCTATATCTTTGAATTCTATATTGCTAACAATTATAGTTGTAGTTGTTTTTCTAGAAAGAAACTTTGCAAAAGTTAAATTCAACTTAATCTTTTGGTGGATGTTTCTTTCATCCGGAATTTGATTAATAAATAAAGAAAAATATATAGAGTTCAATTATGAACAACCAGTAAATTTCTGGAAATAAATCCCTAACAAGAGGAGTCAAAAATTTTAATACAAAAAAAATTAAGAAAAGATTCGAAAAAAGCATCCTAAATCCGATAACTAAAATCTCCACAAAAAATAATCTACCCAACATGAACAACAAATTCTCCTATATTGAATATTAGGTTTCGACCCGCATCAACATAATTTTATAGTAAAATTAAATATCAAACAAAAAACTAAAAGTAAAAATATTATATAAATTTTATATTGCGTAATAAAATTGGTCATGATACTTTGTAGTTGTGTATATTATTTAATATACATTAATTTAATAAATATATTAGAAGTTTCTAAAATAATTGATAAGGAGGTTAGTTGTACGTTTAATTTGATTTGTAAAAGAAATTTAAGTTTGAATTGATTTTTAAATACATGTGTTATAAACAATATAAGTGTATTATAATCACTATAGTATAATAAGTAGATCATGTTAGTAACTTTATGCCACTAAATAGAAAAATACATAGAAATAAGATATCTTAATTAATTTGTATATTAAAATTATTTATTTAAAAAATATAAATTAGTTACTTTTTATTCTAAAATCTTCAACTAAGAAATTGAAGAAATTAAGAAAATCTTAAATATACCATAACAAAGTATTTTTGTGGTCCAAATTTCAAAACTGCAATTCAAATATTATAGTTTATTAGATACTTAATTTGATTTATGATATATATATATATATATATATATATCAACAACTGAAAATTAGTGGTCAAAATTCAAAATCGTAATCCAAAATTTAAATTCAGATATATGATAAATATATCAAAAATGAGACTTATATATAAACCTTTAATATAAATGATGTATATAAAAATATGTTTCTCAAAGCTTATAAGATAAAATTATGTTGATTAATTATATAACTATAGATTTATGATAAATATAAAAAATATGTTAAATATATTAGAAACGAATGAATTAAAAATAAGACGTGTGTATCAATGTGTTTTATGTATATTATGTAAATAAAATATGTTTATTAATTATATAACTATAGATATGTGATAAAATATATGCTATATATTGGAAACGAATGAATCACTATTGACGTTATATATATAATAAATCATCGGTATTATATTATTATGGGTTATTTTTAAAAAACTTTAATTGATTGTAAATGCCCAAAATTGTGGATGATCTATTAAATGAATTGAGTGATAATATGTATTTCAATTTTGCAATGATATTTACTGTTATATTTTACAAAATTAAAGTTATTTTTTCTACATTTTGTGGGTGATCCATTATTTTTTGTTATATGATAAATATATTGAAAATATGCTAAATATAATAAACATGTTTTTATATGTTACGTATATAAGAAGTATATTAAGATTGTGATATTACAACAAGAGATCAACAATAAGTGTCGCAGAGAACAAATGTTATCAATCCTTACAAACATGGAGAACGATAAGAAGAAAGGCAAATGATAAAACCAAAACTAGTGGATCAAGACCTAGATATCAACAAAGGAGTTCTTGAACGACATTCCAACAATGAGATTCCTATTTAAAGGAGATGACTTGAGTCACATCAACTGGTTCCTCTGGAGAATATATATCTCGGTATAAAGATTTCCAAGGTCAATAGAAACAAACTTCAAATGGGAAGACTAGAGACAGTAACACTCAATCCAAGAAATTCAGAGACAAATATATCCAATAACAGAGGGGAAAGATATCCTACATCCTAAGCTCTATCCTACCCTAGCCAGGGATACTAACGGCAAAGGAGAAAACAAATTAAAATCATATACACAAATTACAAACTAGAACTAAAGCTATACAACGACTCTGAGATCAAACCAATGAGGGGGGGGGGGGCTTGAAAAGATCATTAACCCACCACAGACACCACACTGGTAGGAAAAGCTCCAGAAGTCGTTGTAATCCATCCTAAAAATCAGCACAAGACTCCGAGAAGCTCCATTCCATTCGAGAAACCCAGATCCACATCACCATCAATAAAGGAAGGCAAATCCGACGACCGTGAGCTTCGTTGACGATGATATCGCCAGTGAAATTTGATTTCAAAACCTTCGATCTCACTTCTCATAGATCCAGGCGCCAAACGAGGAAGAAACACTTTATAGCGTTATACCAGCAAGATCTAGAGAGAGCCGCCGGTACTGTAAGAGTCATTGGCGAGGGAGCTTCCGACCGATTGGGTTGAAGATGATGAGGTTTGGTGAAAGAATCGTCGAATCGTGAGTCTCAGGAAAGAGAAATCATTTTCTTTATATATTGCTTTAGAATTTATACTCAATGTTATGAAATAATAATATTATTAATTTATACATTTTTAATAACAGAGGCCACATTATTTCAACCTTTCATAGGCCTTTTCTTTTAGCCTTAGCTCAACACTGAATACAATGATTGTTTTTAATTCTCCAGTAGGCTAATGCACATTTCAAGACATCGATTTTGTCTTCATGTGATATGAAAATGATATTAATTTCTTGTTTGTTTGTGTTGGTGATTGGGTTCATGTGAAGTCATTGTAGGAGTCTAAGAAACAAAGACAAAGACATGTGCCTTGAGCTATTCAGCCCAAGCATAGGCTTAATATTGAAGTTAGTTCATTATATTTGGTTCAGTTCAATCTGGTTTACACATGGTTTACAATTTGAATCGTGATTCATTAATTAGTGGATTCTGTTTCTATATTTTAGTTTATTGTTTCTGTTAATTTCGCCTAGAGAGTAGCTTTGTTATCATGTGTAATCTTGTATATGTACAGTCCGATGAATCAATATAATCAAGGGAAATTTTTAGATTTTGCAATCCTTTACTTAACCTCTTTTACACTTATCGTAGAATATGTTGTTTAGGAATGTTCTCCATATCATCAACTAAAATAATGGCATTGTATCTAATTTCTCAGATTTTGACTTACTTGCATAAATTTATGCAGAACCCACCTCGTTATAGAATATATATGGGAAATATATTCAAACTAAGTAATGATGAGATATAACAAAGTTATCATGTGGGACCTAAAAATGTAAATCCGCACACAGAACATTGTAAACATACGAAAAACTATATTTATTTAAGTAGAATTTTTTTTACAAAAACTTTTCATTTTGTTGGAAATTACTCTTCAAAAAACTAACCTAATTAGATTCTTTAACCCTAAATGCAACCTAATGAGCTTAAGATTTTTTAATCTTTCTCTCAAAAACTCTCTCAAAGCTCTCAACTTGAAGATAGAGTCACAAAACGTTTTTATATGTTCCTCTTAACCTATTTCTTCAACCTTTGATAATGTAGAATAAGAAATTTGGTCTTATCAAATGATTTCTTTTTTTCATGTAAAATCCTAAGTAAATATTCTCATGATTTAGAGAATATTCGCCAAATCTTCATCTTTTTCTTTTTCTCTTGATTTCAACCTTATCATATCAACAAGATGTTTTTGATAAACTTCGAGCCTGATTAGAATTGCTTTCATTTTATTGCTTTGAAAAATAATTTTTTTTTGTAAAAGATTAAAATTAAACTAATCATAAAATATGATTGGTTTAATTTAAATCTCATACAAAGATTTTTGCTTTCAAAGCAACAAAACTAAAGCAATTTTAAGTAAGCTCTCCCAATTAGCAATTGCTTTTGTTTCATTACTTTGAAAAAAAAAAATCTTTCTATGAGATTTAAATTAAACCAATTATATTTAGTTTGTTTTTGACTCTAATATATGATTGGTTTAATTTCAATCTCTTACAAAGATTTTTGTTTTTCAAAGTAACAAAATGAAAGCAATTCTAATCAGGCCCTTCATCTTTATATTCAATTCGAATCTCCTTGTTTATAGAACAACTTGTTCTCCAAATAACATGTGACACACATGTGTTTTCTAAAATCAGGCATGTGACTCGAAATGTTTCAGTTCCAGCCACATCTTCAATTTAATTCCACACACAGAACGTTGCAAACACACAAAAAACTATATTTATTTAAGTATAACTTTTCTTACAAAAGCTTCTCATTTTTGTTAGAAATTACTCTCCTAGAAACCAACCTAAATCTAGATTTCTTAACCCAAACACGACCCTGAAAAGTTTAAACACAACCATGACGAGCTTAAACTTTTTTAATCTTTCTCTCAAACTCAAAAGCTCTCAACTCGAAAATACAGTCACGAAACCTTTTTATATGTTTCTCTTAACTTAGGTCTTCAATGTTTGATCACGTAGAATAAGAGATTTGGTCTTATTCAATAATTTCTTCTTTAATTCAAAATTCGGTTAGAGTAGATATTCTCATGATCTAGAAAATAATCACCAGATCTTTATTTTTTCACTTTTCTCTTGATTTCTACCTTATCACATCAACAAGATTTTATGATAAACCTCATCTTTATCTTCAAATGGAATCTCCATGTTTATAACAAAAGCTTGTTCTCCAAGTAACATGTGACACACAAGTGTGATCTTCATAAAATCACGTGACTCGCATTCTTCTTCAACATGTTTCAGCTGCAGTCACAGCTTCAAGAACAACTAAAAATCTCAAGAAACAATGTGTAAGAGATATATTTTTTTTTTTTTAAAAGGTAATCTTCCCTTAAATTGTGCCATAATCTTTCACTACAAGAGATTTGGTCATTATTAGCTCACGATAAGCACTATCGTAAACGCTATGTCTTTGGGAGCTATAATAGAGGTCATATATATTATAGTGTTTTCTGGTGGTGTTATCATATGGTATTATATAATAGCGTAAGTAATTTGTTGTTATTCATTGTTTTATAACGCTTGATTAACGCTATTTACTTTTTTACTGTAGCATTGCTTTGCTGCTGTAAGATTTATTTTCGTAACATTTGTTATACCATGTAATGATTTGAACTATGACAGTAATTATGAGCTAGGACTTAGTTTGTATTGCTAATGGTTCTGTCGAGGTAACTGGGATTTGTGTGTACTATTTTAGGGTGATAATTAACATGTAATGCATAAAGATTGAGCTAAACACAAAATAAGAAACTAATTCATATATATTGACCAAAAGATCACCAATCCATACATTTTTTCATCCAAAAGACTACATTACTTCAAAAGTCATTCTGATCATCATACAACATAAGTCAGCAGGACTACAAAATACAAGGTTTAATAGATAATCACCTTCTCTTGTGGCCATGCTATAGCAGTACCTAATGCATCTGCCATGTATTCTATCTCATAACAAGGCCTCCAAATTGATGCATCTGTGACCTTCACCACATCTACCCAAACCTTAACAACATTTGGTCCAAGTGGAACGAAATGAACTTTATGTTCGGGATCATTCGAAGCCCAATGTCCCTCTGCAACTACCCTTTGTTTCCCACTAATATCCATGAGTTTGCACCTTTGATTTGCTTCTTGTTTTTTACGCTGCAAACATGTTTATGTTAGTGCCAACAATTGACCAACCTAAAAAAAAATCATATAAAGGAATATAAACATATATTAACATAGATCTTCGAACAGGTGATGATGGTAAAACCTTTTTCGCCTTCTTGACAGGTTCTGGTGGTGTTGCTGCAGCTTTCTCGAGTTGTGTTGATGTTGGTTCCATTTGTTGTGTTTGGGGTTGAGACTGTGAACTTTCACGTGGAGAGTGTGGGTTTTCAAACAACAAAGTAGTGGATGGCCATGCTACAAATGCCTTAAAACAGTCCTTGAGTCTGCTAACACCTATAGTAGGTCTCCATAGAAAAGTCTATGGTTCTATTACAGCATCAATGAATACCTTCACTACATTCGGACCTAATGGGAGTCTATTAACCATTGCTTTCGGTTCTTGTGTCTGCCAACGCCCTTCAGCAACAACAACTTCTTTGTCTCCACTCCAATCCACTAGTCTGCACTTATTAGTAGTGTCTTGTCCCTATACATTATCACCTAAAAGTTGTGTGTCAATATTTAAATATGAACAAGTTACTATTTCAATTAGAAAATACCTACCAGATGCGTTATTTCCTCAAACTCGGACATCACATCCAAGAGAATGCAGTTTTTTGAAGGCCATGCAATAATTTGACCCAGAGCTTGTTCAATTTTGGACATGTTGGTTGCAGATCTCCATAGGAATGCTTCTGGTTTTGTAGCAGTTTCCACTAATATTTTAACTGCGTTATGGCCTAAAGGAATGTCATTTACAAAGTTTTGAGGATCAAAAGACAAAAGACGTCCTTCCGCAACTCCTTCATCTGAACCACACCAGTCAACAACCAAACACCTTGGATGTGCTCGTCTGTTTACACTCTAATAAAAACAAATCCATAGGCAAACAGTTAGAAAGTAAACTAAATTGATATTTTAACACTAATATGTTCTCTTATATGTTCACTTACTCTTGGAGCTGAGTTTTCCCCTATTTCAGCGTCTGCTTTCTGTGACATTGAAACTTGGACTTTCAGCTTTTATTTACACATACAGTTTACCATAATGTTTCAAAAAGGTTTTCTTACCTTCATACTTGCAATTTCAGCTTCTAACTCTTTTACTTTCCGCTGTAAAGTGATATGATTTTCTTGCATTTGAGCAATACCCTTGTTTCTCATTTGGAAAAAAAGCAAGCTTGGTCATGCTCATTCCTCTTCCCATTGCTCTTAGCCGACCTGGCTTGTCAGGTCCCAGAACTTGAGAAAGACCATCTTCTTTCAGATTTGATGAAGTAGGAACATCACTTTCTACTTCACATGCCTTCATCTGATATATAAAAAAACAAAATACACAAAGAAATTAAACAAATCACACAATGAATACATAAAACAATATAACTACATCTACCACTACTTACAATCTTTTTAGCTGCATTAGTGTTAATTGGTGTACCATCCTTCTTAGTTCATGACTTAATCCAGACCTTGAGTCTTGTCACTTGAGATGGTTCATCACACTCCTTTTTCTATACAAATATACATCAGTAACAACAATATATTTAAATAAATAAATCAGATCACAATAGAACATAATCACTTACCATGTCCTCTGTTAGTTTAACCATTCCTCGACGGCTACAAGTATGGGGAATCTGCTTACTCCTACACTCCTTATATTTATCACTTATAGCATGTATACATACAAGATTTAATCACAACTATTGACAATTCTTAACATCTCAAAAACACTTACTTACAATTGATTACCTTAAAGGCATTGCTTGTTTTCACTCTGAGAAAATTCCTCCATTCATTAATTGGAACAATTTTTGGCCGCATATTCATTCTAGCCCGGATGTTAGGAACATTCCTAATCTAAGTAACAACTTGTAATTTAGACGCTCTCCATAAACATCCCATTTGTCTAAGTACTATAGCTTTTTGGTAATCTTCATCTAGTTCAAATCTGGCCTGCAGTCACAATACAAGCACATCATATGGTGACAGATTTCCACAGAATTGGTATTGTAGCATGCAGTCATATAAATACCTTTACAGATTTCCACAAAATTGTCTTGATTCCCTCATCCACTTTTCTCCAATCTGCAATGGTAACATGTACATGTTCACACACCAAAGAACCTACATAAGAAGACAATTTAACTGATCCAGCTCCACAAGATTCTCCCAAGTTAACTTTGTCTCGATTATTAGGGTCTTTTGCTATATCTCTCATTCTGGTTGGTCCGCGACGTCTCTTAGGCTGAGGTTTCACTGTGTTATGCTCCTTATCAATCTCAGCTGCCACATCTTCTTTTCCTCCATCTTTATCTCCACCATCTAATTCATGAAATGCATATCAAATTACACAAAAAATTATTAAACAGTTAGTCAGCTTATCAATTTATGTTTGTTCAAAATCCAATTCACTACCAGCTGCATCTTGATTTATTCCATCGAGGGTCTGATCCTCTAATTCTTGTTCCACTTCATCAGCAGCTTCGGAAGTCTGATCCTCTAATTCTTGTTCCACTTCATCAGTAGCTTTGAAAGTCTGATCCTCCAATTCTTGTCCCACTTCATTAGCAGCATTGAAAGTCTGATCTTCTAAGTCTTGTTCTGTATATTGCTGAGTACTTACAAACTCGACCTCATCTTCTTCTACAGCCTTCTTGCGTTTGTTTGTTTTCATCTTTGGTCGACCCATCAAATATTACCTGAAAACACTACAAATTTAGTTTGTTCAAAAGGTTAATATAATTGACATAGTAGAAACAAACATAGTTCATATAAAACACTCAGATATGGCATTCACAATCAGTTCTTGCATTCTAGACGTAAATGCCTTCACAATCAGTTCTGGCATTCTGAGCTTCATCTCTCAAGTCATCGATATCCATGTCAACAACTGCAGGGAAATGACCTATATTTATATCTCCATGTTCTCCATTGCCCTCAATATAACTTATAGAAGGACACTTCATAGCAACATACAAAGTAAATAACTCACTCTCTCTTGAGTAAAAAATTTGTTTAGCTTGAGAAGCTAATATGAAAGGATCTTTTAAAAAGGATACTTGATTGTGCTTTAGGTTAACAATTATGAAACCCTCTTCAACTTTCACACCATTGCCTCTTACTACCCATTGATATCTGAAAACTGGGATATAAAATAAATTGTAGTCCAACAATATTATGTCAATAACTCTGCCATAGTATGATACTAAATCAGCAACTTGTGATGTATCCTTTGCACTCGATCTACACATAGTTGTCACCTCATAATATACCCCACTGTTCTGAATTTTTCTATCAGTTAAACTTGTATGAAATCTCTGCCCATTAACTATATAACATGTATATGATCTGGCCTTACAACGTGGACCATATGCTAAAATCTTGAGAAGTTTTCCATGCTTTTCTGAATCAATAGGTACCTAAAGTCTAAAATATATGTCACTTAAACTGCTATTGTTCAAACTAACAGGCAGATGGACACGAAAAAGACATATTACATACATGTTCCTTCAACAACGTTGGAAAATTCTTTGTATGCATATTCCATAGTACAATACCATCTCGTCGACACCTAGCATTCTTGTCTTGTAAATGTTATAGGTGCAAGCTTATTACGAGAAATAAAAGAAACAAGAGTTAAAATATTTTAAAGTTTCTGAACTTTATTGTATGTAGAAGTTTTTAGAACAATTACTTACTCTATAAAAGGTTCCACCACTGCTATATTCTGGATGACTGCAAGATGAACAATATCCCTCTCTGATTCAGTAAGCGTTACAAACTTAGCTGCTGATAGTGGACGGCTCTCTAAGATGGAGTTGTTCTCATACTCTGTATTTTTATCCAACTTTTCTACAACATTTGTTGTTTTCTTTAAAAAATCATTGCAGAATTGCACTCCTTCTTCTGCAAGATACGACTCAGCAATACAACCCTTTGGTCTTGCATGATTTCATATATAGTCTTTCAAGACTTTCATGTACCTATACAAGCAGTCAAATATACATTTTAGTGTATTTTACATTATAAGTAAAAATGTATTAGTAGTTGAAAATAGTACCTCTCAAATGGATACATCCATCTAAAATGGATAGGACCACCTAGTTTTGCTTCTCTCCTTAAATGGACTGTCAAATGCACCATGATATCAAAGAAGCTTGGAGGGAAAAAACGTTCAAACATGCATAATGTTTCCATAATTTCAGACTCGAGCTGTGTAATCTTCTCAACATCAATTACACGCTGGCAGAGATGATGATAGAATGTGCATAGTCTTGAAATCACAAATCTAGGACTTTTAGGTAATAACCCTCGCAGAGCAACAAGGAGAAGTTGTTGCATCAAAACATGGTGGTCATGTGATTTAAGTCCCATTACCTTACAATCATCTAATGACACACACCTTGAAATGTTAGAACAGTAGCCATCTGTACCTCTAAAATCAAATAATCGCTTACAAAAAGTCTTTTTTCTTCCTTTGATAGTGTCCAAGGTGCTGTTCTTTTCCCTTGAACTCTAGCATGTAAATCCTTTCGGATTCCAAGTGTTTCAAGATCTTTCCGAGCCTTAAGACCATCTTTTGAATTCCAACAATGCAGCAATGTTTATATACAACTTGCAGCCATATTTCTTTCTACATGCATGACATCCAAATTATGCCTTACCGGCAAATCCTAATAGTATATTGAAATTTGTGTAAGTAAACATAATAGACTACAAATAAATATAAGACTTATCTGATTTAGAATACTATCCCTCCTAATACGGCAAATTGAAAAAAATTGATCTCTTTTTCCATCGAGATAACTCCTCTAAGTCTATTTCTTCTTCTTTTTCCTCTTCTTCTTCTAATTCGTCCTTTGATTCATTGTTACCAACCACATTCACCTCCACGGTTTTCCTCTTTCTCACAAATCTTTTAACATTCCCAAAGTCATTTTTGTAATTTCTCAATATGTGAGAAATATTATGACCATTCAAGATCCTATACTTTCTCTCATGCTCAACATGAACGTCAAACCATGTCTTCTTGGTGTGATACCTATAAGTTGGAGGCAAGAACTTCCTGTGGCACATTTAGACATGTTTTTTGCTATTACTCAACCACAAACTATCAATATTCTTTCCACACAATGGGCAACCCATTTTACCTTTAACTCTATAGCCAACAAGGTTTCCATAAGCCAGAAAATTGCTTATAGTCCACAAAAGCATTGCCCTAAGCATGAAAGTACTCTTACTGCATGCATCATAGGTTGACTCACCATTGTTCCAAAAATGCACCAGATCCTCTATAAGAGGTTCTAAGTACACATAAATGTTGTTTCCAGGCTGATTTGGTCCAGGAATCAACAATGTGAGCATTATGTTATCTTTATTCATACATAAATGCGGAGGCAAGTTATAGTTCACCATTAGAACAGGCCAACAACTATACCTATTGTTCTTCATATTAAATGATTAAAGCCATCTGTAGAAATACCAAGTCTGATATTCCTTGGTTCATCAGCAAATTATGGATACTTGGCATCCATTTGAACCCAAGTCACAGAATCTATAGGATGACGCATTTTCCGATCGCCACTTTTATTGCTAAAATGCCACCTTAATTCCTTAGCCTTTTCCTCAGCTCTAAACATCCTTTTTGGCCTCGAAATTATGGGAAAATATCTTAAAACCTTTTGTAGCACACCCTTCTATACTGCCCCCGTGGGTGCATTACTCTTCCACCTTGAAGCACTACATTTTGGATATTTATCAAGCTTCTGGTACTTCTTCCGAAACAAGCAGCAATCATTGATGCAAGCGTGGATCTTTTGATAGCACATATCCAATGACTTCAAGAACTTCTTCACATCATACAAAGACGTCTGCAGTACATTATCTTCCGGTAACATCTCGAACAATGTCTCAAAGAGATCATTGAAGCTTTTATCAGACCAACCATTATGTTTTTTCAATCTAAACAAAGAGACAATTGCTGACAGCTTGCTTGAGATACACAACTAGGGTATAAAGGTGTCTCAACATCAGCTAGTTTTGCAAGAAGCTCATCCTCTAACTGATCTAAACCCTCAGCAATCTCAAAGTTCTTTGCCATGTCTTCATCGAAATATTAAGCTGCTTGAAATAACCCACAAATCTCTTCATTCCACTTACTTGACTTATCAGAACTATCAGTATTATTGTGGGTCACATCACCATGATGATACTAATACTTCTGTAACTTATATGACTCATCCATACCCCTTGTTACTAAATGATCAACTACAACAGACACTGGATGACGATCTATGTTTCTACAGTCAATGCATGGACAGACTATCTCAATGCCTTAACCAGTTGACACTGATCGAACAAAAGTCCATGCACCCCTCTCATAAGCAGGATCAACTCTAAAGTTCAGTTTAAGAATAAGAAAACACACAAACAAACATACAAATCGTCTTAAATACTATAATTTTCAACAGCAAAATACCTATATGTAATCAATCCATACCTGCTAAGATGAACCCAATCCTTGTCCAGTATTATATGAAATTACCTTTATTAATTCAACAAGTTTCAGTTCTATCAATTTACTAAAATATAAGACCACGATTAAGTAATATTATATAAGACAATTTACTAAAATATAAAACTACAATAAAGTAACTTGTTAACTAATCAAACCATAGAAACTATAATGCTTATATGAATGACAAAATACAAAACACAGTACCATCAACACAATCATTAGTAATTAACTATGACAATATATTAACTGAATTTAATCCAAAACCATACAAATTTCTAGAGAACAAACTTAGTTACAAACAGAAAATAGTTTGAAGATTATAAAAACTATGAGATAAACGTGTAGATTCTGTGTGTATATAAACTATAGATAGGCTTTAGTTTTCATGTATTCTTAAAGGTCACAAAACTTATTTGAAGACCAGTTCAATAAAAAACTAACAGACATACTTTGCAAACATACCACGATGCACAATTATTAAGAATTTCTAAAATGGCAACCACTCCTTGTCTTTAATTAACACCCAGCCTCTTCTGTCCTAATTTCTTCTCTATAAACTCATATTCCATTTTTGATGTCATTATTCATTACTCATTCTACTTAAATCGTAAACTAACATATATACTTTGCAAACTCAATGTATAACAAACATTAACAAGACATACTCTTAAGTTCGATTCTCTTACGTTAAACCAATCAAACAACACAACAGAATATAGTATAAGAAGCCATCAAAAACTATGAATTCTTTCACATTAGAAATCGCTAAACAATGTACTCATTGATATATAACAAACTCGTTTAACAAACTCAATTACTAAACAAATCAAAAGCAGAAATAAGACCTAATCTACTTAACTAATTTTATAAACAAATCTAAAACAGAAATCAAATTAACACTCACATTTGTATAAATTAACACTAAGATAAATCAGTTACGAAGAATCGTTTGAGAGCCACATATCAATAAACAAGCATAAAGAAAGAAGATGGTGTACAAACTCAGTTACTATGAGATGAAGCAAATCTAAAGCAGAAGTCAAATCATGAGATGAAGATTCTAAATCGAAAACTTATAGTATCAAATTTTCTTCGAGCGGACAATTACTTCTTTTCGTCAATTCCTATCGCCCAATCTTGTTAACCTCACAAAAATATGAACGAAATTAGGGTTTGGAACCAAAACCTAGGTTGAAATCGAAAATCAATTTCGTAGAAACAAGTACAGATGAGACAAGACTAACCTTCTCTAACCTTTTATCTCGTCTAACAATCTAGAAATCAAGCTAAAATCGAGCTAAATTTGAGAGGAGAGCCACCAGAGCAGCAGATTTAGCACAAGAGATGAGAGAATTAAGAGTAGAATCAGTTAGCCTTGGACATATTATCGGAGATCCGAGATCCGATCTGTGATCCGTACCGATCCGTCCCGAAATTTCGGTATCCGAGACACACGGATCCGGATCCGGGTAATGATATTTTTTCCCCGGATATCCGGATCCGACCCGATTTAGAAAATTTAGTATATGATTTTTATAATATGTAATAGTTCTATTAAATAATTTTAAAAGTGTTAGTGTATATGTTCATTAAAAAATTTTGAATTATGAACTATATGATAATTTTAGAAATTAATGTTGGAATTTAACATAAAATTTATTTTTATTCTAAAATTTTAGTGATATATTAATATAAATTATAAAAAAAATATTTGGTATTTTG
>OVAX01001715.1:0-39850 GCA_900406405.1 Lepidium africanum | reverse complement strand
ATGTTCATTAAAGTTTGCTTCATGACTTTCTCTAGGTCTATCGGGACAAGCTAAAACGAAGTGACCCGGCTTGTCACATCTCCAACATATCAACTTAGATTGATCTCTTCTTCCCTTTTGGTCATAGCTTTTGGTCTTTTCCTCTTGGTCTCGGCTACTTGATCTTCCANGGTCTTTTCCTCTTGGTCTCGGCTACTTGATCTTCCACGACCCCTTCCACGGCCTCGACCTCCACGTCCTCGGCCTCGACCTCCTCGGCTTTCTTCTTTTCCATTGTTTGAAAACATAAGTTTTCCTTGCTCCTCCACATTTTTGTTTTTTGCATTGATTCGTTCTTCAAACACCTTTATTCTCCTGATTATATCTTCAAACCTTGTTGTCTTAAGGTCTAAGACTTGTTCTAGAGAAGCCACAATGTGAATATACTTATCCATCGGTAATCCATTAAGAAATTTCTTGACCAACCTCGTTTCATCGATAGATTCTCCAAGAGAAGCTGATTGAGCTGCAATACCTGAAATCTTTCCCCCAAATTCATCGACTGTGTCTGAGTCTTTCATTGTCAATCTTTCTAGGTCAGCCATTAGGGTTTGTAACCTTGCTTCTTTCACACGGTCTACTCCTTGATATCGTGATTTAATAACATCCCAAAGTCTTTTTGTCGTACTTTGATCTCCAACTTATAAGATTAGGGTTTCGAGAATGGATTGAAACATGAGTGCTATTGCCACATCATTCTTATTTTGTGAGTAGATCCTGGATCGATCGTAACTCATACTTCGCTAACTCAAAGTGCGATTTTCATTCGCATCACCCAAATAGTATAGTTTGTCGATGTCAACATTGGAGAATTAATCGATGGTATTCCAAGGTCCTTGCTTCGTGGTGGTGGTATATTTGCGTCCCCCATTCTTGGTTACATGAATCTCTCAGATGCTAGATCGGATCTTTGACTCAAGCTCTAATACCAATTGAAATTGTATTAAGCCAAAAGAATTAAAGAACTTGCTCTTCTTTATTAACAAAGAAACTCTCTCAAACTTAACCAAAATACTTTCAACTTAATGTCTTAGGGAACAACTCTTTCTCCAGACTTATTTATAGACTAGGCTAAACTCCCTAATCTTTTAGGAACTAGACTAACTCTCTATTCCTACTAGGATTTAATTTACATAAATCTTATCATGTTTTATTTAGGTATTATCTCTAGTAACTAACTCTTACTAAGATAACTTGGAGTCTAAGCTAAAGAATTATCCAATATATATAGAGTTCCTTTTGCACCGACTTCTAGTGTTTTAACTGATAAAACATAAGAAAATATCTTTAAATTTAATAAACAAGATAATGTTGATTTATTATACAACAACAAATATTTCAAACTAATTATAATCTATATACTTTAATATATACATTAGTTCAAATCTATCTAATTTGTTGAAACAATCCAACAACATTATTATAAAATTATAAATTAATAGCCACATGCACAACAGCACAAGGGACATGTATGCAAATTTGCATGGAGATAAATAATCAGCATATAAACTTGAGAGATGTTATATCCATTTGTTCTGAGAAACAAAAACGCATTGCCTTGATTTTTGACTCATTTACATATCTTGAGATAGAGTCTACTAAACTCCACCTCTTACATAAGGTCTGGTGTTTACCCTGAGGTACCAAAAAAATTAGAGATGCATGTCTTTATCCTCGATATATAGCCAATTGATTTATCAAACCAAATTTTATGTAGGCCTAGGTGACTAAGACTTTGTCTCGGCCGTAACGATGTGACCGTTATTTTTTCGTCATATATAAAATAGAAAAGAGGTGGAAAACATTACCAACATTCTATTTACATCCGACTTGTAATTATGTCTGTTGGATGGTGATTATCAAATTGATTAAAAGGAAAAAACAATATTAATATAAAACATATATTAAGGTTTTAATTTTAATTAAAGAGATAATCATAACAATAATAAAAAGAAAAGAAATCAGTTTTAAAACTGATTCTGTTTCGAAAACAGAATTGATAACAGAGTAACTAGAGGTTCTATAAATAGAGAACAAGGATGAGAAGGCTCCTGCAACTTTTGCAGAAATTTTCAATATCGTTTTCTAAAAAGAACAGAGGAATCAAGTTCTTCTTCTTTGATCTTTTCTTCAAATCTCAGCTCTTTTCATTGCAAGTTTGAAGAGAGTGCTTAGTCAATATTGGAGCAACTTCCTTCAAGATTCTTCACTGGATTTGGAGGGATTTTAGCTTAAATATAGAAGGATCCTTCGAAGATTATAACAGAACTTGTAGAGGTCACATTCTCTACAATCTTTCTGAAAAGCTCTTTGATATTTATGTGAAATTCAGTTCAACTAAGGAAATATGGATGAGTCTTAAGAAGAAATATGGAGGAGAATATCAGGGTAAGAAGCAATACATCACATCGCAGTGGAGTTCTTTCTCAATGAAAGATGATGCATCTATTCTGGATCAATTACATGAATACGAGGCAATAGTTTCAAGAATTCAATCATAAGGGATTTCTCTTGATGATCAACTTGCAGCCTTGGTGTTAGTTGATAGATTGCCAAGCTCTTGGAGTGATTATAGGTCTAAACTCAAACATGAGAAGATTAAGATGAGTCTATAGGAGTTAATTGCAGACATCATGATAGAGAATGCAAACAGGAACTATGTGAATAACATCTCTGATCCTCTCTCTCAGAACTATGATGCAAATCTCGTTGAAAGTTCAAACAGGATCTCTAAACCAAAAGAAAAGGGATTCAAGAAAAAGAATCAAGCAAAACAGTCTACGAAGTTTAAAAAGAAAAAGAAATACAAATGCTGGAATTGTAACAAGCCAGGACACATGAAACAGGACTGCAAACTTCCATCTAAGTCTAAGGAGAACTCAAAGGAGAACTCTAAAGACAACCCTAAACAAAACAGTAAAGGTGAATCTTCAAAGAACTTTGTTGTTGTGTTGACAGAAGTGTTTGCAGCTACAGATGCAATAGAGTGGATCAATAATTCTAGATCAACAAGGCATATATGTAATCAGAAGGATCTCTTTAAAACTTTGGATGAATCTGCAACCAACAATGTCTTTTTAGGAGATGCTAGAGCTTTAAATGTTTCAGGGATTAGAGAAGTTGAATCGAAGATGTCTTCTGGAAGCACTCTGACATTAACAAAGGTTCTCTATGTACCAGAGATGAGAAGGAACTTAATCTCAAGTGCTCTTTTGATGGCTGCAGGAATAAAACAGACGATTGAATCAGGGAAACGTGTTTTGACCAAGAACAGTGAGTATGTAGGTAAAGTATATTGTAAAGGAAATCTCTTGTACTTGAAGATGTTAATGAAAAGATGACTAATGATTCTGCTTACTTGACCTGTGATTTGAGTACTTGGCATGAAAGACTCAGATATCTGAATGCTAAGTCAATTAAGAGAATGAGTAAAGCTAGTCTAATTGCAGATAAAGTCAATGAGATTCTTCCAAAATGTGAAATCTGTTCTGAAGCTAAACATAATAGAAAGCCTTTTGCTAAACAAATCTCTAGATCATCTTGTCTCCTTGAACTAATACATTCAGACCTAGTTGACTTTAAGAATACAAATAGCAGAGGTGGAAAGAAGTATTACGTTACATTTATAGATGATCATTTTAGATTTACAAAAGTTTACTTGCTGAAATCCAAAGATGAAACAGCTGATGCTTTTATGAAATATAAGGCAGAAGTAGAGAATCAACTAGCTATGAAAATCAAGTGGCTAAGATCAGACAGAGGAGGAGAATATGAGTGCGAAGCCATGAAAACATTCTATGAAAAGGAAGGCATCATACACGAGAGAATAGCTCCTTACTCTCCACAGTAAAATGGAATAACAGAAAGGAAAAATAGAACTCTGAAGAACATGATGAACACCATGTTGTTGAGTTCAGGTTTGCCTGATTCTCTATGGGGAGAAGCTGTTTTAACAGCCTGTTATATCCTAAACAAAGTACCACACAAAAGAATTCAATAAACACCATATGAGTTATGGAAAGGTTTCAAGCCCAACTTGTCATTTGTCAGAGTTTGGGGATGCCTTGTTAAAGTTGGAATTCCAAGTTTTAAAAGAACCAACATAGGACCAAAGAAAATTGATGCAGTGTTCATAGGATACTCAGAGAATAATGATGCATACAAATGTCTCACGTTTGATCCTATAACCAAGGTTCTGTGACATGTCATGGAATCCAGAGATGTAGAGTTTTTTGAAAGTGAATTTCCCTTCAAGAAATCTCAGAATGTTGAAGGATCAAAAACTGTAGCTCTTAAAAGAAAGATGGATCATGAGACTGGGGAAATAAGAAGTAGTAAAAGAATGAAAACATAAAAGGACTTTGGAGAATATTTCATTACTAGCTTCATAGTAGAAGACAACGAGTTGAGTAAGGAATTTGTTTTCACATTTATGATTGATGACAATCCAAATTCATTTGTAGAAGCAATGCATTCTGTAGAAGCTCTCTTTTAGAAAGAAGCAGTAACTGAAAAGTATGGCTAAATCATGTCTAATCATACATGGGAGTTGGTGGATCTTCCATCAGGCAGCAAGGCTATGAGATGTAAATGGATCTTGAAAAAGAAGTTTAAAGCTGATGGCACAATAGATAAGTTCAAAGCAAGGTTAGTGGCACAGGGGTTCTCATAGAAACAAGGCTTGGATTTCTTTGAAACATATGCTCCAGTGACTAAGCATGCATAAGGTTGTTGTTAGTTGTGGCTTATGCTCATGATCTCATTGTTAACCAAATGGACGTAAAGACTGCGTTTCTAAATGGAGATTTAGATGAGGAAATTTACATGTATCAGCCTGAGGGTTTTGTAGTTGAAGGACAAGAGAGTAAAGTGTGTAAACTAAAGAAGTTTCTTTATGGTCTTAAGCAAGCGCCCAAACAATGGTTTGAGAAATTCAGTTCAACACTCAAAGAAACAAGATTTGTATCTAACTCTGGTGACGCCTGCATCTTTAGCAAAAGTAAGGAATCAGAATACATTATACTATGTCTCTATGTTGATGATATAATGTTGCTTGGAACTTTATTGGAAATCATTAATGAGACAAAGGAATTCCTGAGTTCGAAATTCAGCATGAAAGACATGAAAGAGGTTAATGTTATATTGGGGATCAAGGTGGAGAAATCAGGCAAAGGATTCACATTGAGTCAATCACATTATGTGGAAAAGATTCTGAAAAATTTTGGATACTGGAATAAACCTGTAGCAAAATCTCCTTATGATCCATCAATACAGCTGAAAAAGAACTTAGGAGATAGTGTGAATCAGGGAGAATATGCTAGAATCTTTGGAAGTGTCATGTATCTCATGAATTGTTCCAGACCTGATATAGCATACTCAATTAACAGACTAAGTAGATACACATAGAATCCAAGTAAAGAACATTAGACTGCAGTGGACAGATTGCTAGGTATCTGAGAGGAACAATGAACTACAAACTATGTTTTGATGGATCAACGTGTGTCTTGAAAGTGTTCTGTGATGCCAATTGGATAACGTACAATGATGAAATAAACTCAACAAGTGGGTTTATCCTTACAATAGGTGGAGCTGTTTCATGGAAATCTAGAAAGCAATCATGCATTGCAAGTTCTACAATGGAGTCTGAACTTGTAGCTTTGGAGCTTGCAGGGCAAGAAGCAGAATGGTTAAGGACAGTTTTAACTGATATTCCAGTGTATGAAAAAGAATATCCATCAATCTCGATGAGATGTGATTCACAGGCAGCAATAACTGTAGCAATGAACAAATTGTTCAATGGAAAAAAGAGACATATACGATTGAGACATAAAGTGATTAGGAGTCTGATAGAAATTGGTGTAATGTCTCTAGAATTCGTGAGGTCTGCTTGCAATCTTGTTGATCCAATGACTAAGCCATTGTGTGGACGTGTGGTCCTGGACACAGCAAAGCTTATGGGTCTGAAGATAACTAGTAGCAGTTGAGTCCCTTGTTTCTTACCATGTGATCTATTAAATTAGATTGCTGGTTCAAAAGATCAAAACTGATGGACAAAACTGCTTGAATACAGTGTATAGTTAATAACAACTTAACTCTAGTTTGAATACAATGAGATATGATTGAGTTCTGGAAAACTCGAGAAACAATTGTATAAGTTAAGCTTAAGTCTGTTGAGCTTGTAGGAGATGTAATGATTAATCTCTTAGAACTAATTAAAGAACAATGAATAAGGTCTTGTTCTGTTTAGCGAGATTACGAAGTTTGATTCAAGTTACTTAGTAACATCAAAAGTTAAATGTTTTCAATTTGAAAATCAAGGTGGAGATTGTTGGAGGGTGATTATCAAATTGATTAAAAGGAAAAACCAATACTAATATAAAACATATATTAATGTTTTAATTTTAATTAAAGAGATAATTATAACAATAATAAAAAGAAAAGAAATCAATTTTATAACTGATTCTGTTTCGAAAACAGAGTTGATAACAGAGTAACTAAAGATCTATAAATAGAGAACAAGGATGAGAAGGCTCTTGCAACTTTTGCAGAGACTTTCAATCTTGTTTTCTAAAAAGAAACAGAGGAATCAAGTTCTTCTTCTTTGATATCTTCTTCAAATCTCAACTCTTTTCATTGCAAGTTTGAAGAGAGTGCAGAGTCAATATTGGAGCAACTTCCTTCAAGGTTCTTCACCAGATTTGGAGGGATTTTAGCTTAAATACAGAAGCCACCACTTCGTCTCTGCAACTTCGTCTTTCTTCTTTCTTTGTTTCGATCTTTTTTCTCTATCTCGTTGCTTGTTGCTCGCTGTTTAGGATCCAACAATGTCTTTTAACTGAAATGTTACCAACGAATAAACAAGACTAAAGTTGGCGAACAACATTGAAGTCTCTCATAAACTAAGGTCCAAATAACGGATAAGACAAACCCCAGCTAGGGAAATCTAGAACCCCAACATTGTCATGAAAAATCCAAATTTAGCAAATTGAACCATTCTCCTAAAAACAGAATAACATGAGGAAAAACATAACACCAAGATACCATAACCTCATTTTTCATGTCCTCGCATAAGATTTAGTAGAATTCTAAAAATAAAACAAATGATTTCTTACTCCGGCTTGATAAAACCTCGGTAATAAGGTTTTAGAACCACCACACAATTGCCGACAAAGATGTGATCTTATAGCAGAATATTCTTGACAAAAAAAAATTAAGTTATTTCTTCTAAATCAAAAGATATATAGTAATCTCCTGGTTGAATAATTATGGTATTTTTTTATATAATTTGAAGTTTTCCACTATTTAGAGGAAATAATGGACTCATAAACTAAATAAAGGCTTAAATTTGATGATGGTTTAGATGAAATAATGGAATCATAAACACAAAACTCTGAATCTATTATTACATTATGAGTGGACAACTTAAATGTGTATGATTCTCAACCATCATCACCTTATTAGAACAACTTGAATGGTGGAGAAGTCTACACTATCATTACCTTAATCACCCAGGGTTGCATCATCAATTATTCCAATCTTTAACTCAAGTGTTCAGAGACTTTTATTACTTACGAATCATTAATGATTTCTTAATTTTAGTTGGCGACAAATAAGGCGTGGCAAATGCAGGACCAACATATTAAATTAGTGAAACATAACATAACACAATGTGAATACACAGTTGTTCATGTTGTGTTTTCATTCTGTTTTCCACAAAGTCAATAAGTCCAAACTCGAAAAGTCTTTTCTTAGTCAACTCTCTTCATCTTCATAAATTCCAAAAACCAAAACCCAAAACTGTGAAAAACTCTCCGACAACCTAAAAATGGAAACTTCCAGCCTTCTCCTTGTCCTCCTCATCACCTTCTCCTTCTTCCTCTCTATCTCCGCCCAAATGACTGGAGACTTCAAATGCAGTGGTCGACCTTCCACTTGTACCTCTCTCGTTGGTTTTTCCAGCAAAAACGTCACGACGTTAGGCAATATCCAAACCCTCTTCGCCGTCAAGAACCTCCGTTCGATACTCGGAGTCAACAATTTCCCAGTCAACACCACACGTAACCAACGCGTGAACCCAAATCAAGTCGTACGTGTACCAATCCCTTGCGCATGCTCGAACGGAACCGGTTTATCGAACCGGGTTCCGGAATACACTGTCAAACCTGGAGATACACTTTTTGTAATCGCATCTGAGATTTTTGGTGGACTGCTTCGGTATCAAAAGATCGCTGATGTGAATGGAATCCCTGACGCATCTAAAATCGATGTTGGTCAAAAGTTTAAGATTCCTTTGCCTTGTAGCTGTGACAAATTGAATGGTGAAGATGTACTTCACTATGCACATGTGGTTAAACCTGGGAGTTCTCTTGGTCAGATCGCTGCTCAGTTTGGAACGGATAATACTACACTTGCTCAGCTCAATGGAATCTCCGGTGATGCTCAGCTTTTTGCTGATTTACCTCTCAACGTCCCTCTCAAAGGTTTAAAACTTGAATACTTCTGATCTTATGAATATCAAGTTTTGTTTTATGGGGTGTATCCATCTATATGGGGACCAATTTGATGATGGTTTAGGTGAAGTAAAGGAAAATATTTAACTGGAAAGTCTTTGACTTTAGATGTTTCATTGGACAAAATTTAATGGGTTTGAGTTTTATTTACTAATTGATTAATGAGTTTCTGATTTTGGAAAGAAAGTTATGAACTTTTTAACTTTATTTTGCAGTTTGTAGCTCGTCTGTGAGGAACGACTCTGTGGATGCTCCACTGTTCTTGGCTAACAACTCATACGTCTTCACTGCACATAATTGCATCAAGTGTTCTTGTGATGCTTCAAAGAATTGGACGTTAAGTGATGGATCATCTTGTTGTGAAGTATTCTATATGATAAAATTGGGGTTCGATTTTCAGTAGATTCTGATGGTTTTTGTTGTCTTTTGTGATCAGTTTAAGCTGTGATCCATCATCTGAACTTAAGCCAACGAACTGGACAACTTGCCCGGCTTCACGGTGCGAAGGAGCAGAGAGTTTGTTTTTAGGAAACACAACTACAACTAGCAGCTCTTGCGGACCTCGTTCTTGTGCCTATGCTGGTTACCTCAACAACCAGACCATCTTAACAACACTCTCCCCAACTTGTCCAGGTTTGTTTGATCCACGTTTGTGTTCATTTGGTTTTTGTGTAGTGGTGATTGATGACTAAATAGCTTGGTTAATCCGTGATGAACAGATTCTACAGCTCCTGGTAGTGGTAGTGATAACTATGCATCAACTTTGCGCTCAAGCTTCAATCTTATGATGGTGTTGATTCAGTGTGCTCTGCTTTGCCTCTGTCTTCTTTAGTAATGTTTTGTTGTTTTTGAGTTTATGAGTGTGAATCAAAGTACAGTCCAAATTGAAATAAAGACATGTGTTCACTTGAAGCATCACGTCCTTGTATTTTGTTGGAACATTTCAGCTTTTGACACATTTGTTACCAAAACCAGAAAACAATGAAGCTTGGAAATGAAGTTGAAATTAATTTTCATTATTACTGCTATGAGGCAGTTTCCTCTTTGTATCTTACATGAACAAAAAGAGGAAAAATCGCAACTTTTGTACGAAAGCAAAACAAAAAATTGTTTTTGTTGTATCGAAATCTTGAATCTGAATTCGAATAATCTCGAATGAATGTGGAAAAATAAAAGTATTTTCCGGTAAGTGTGAATCAAACCGACTTGTGTTGATTACAATTTCCGGTAAGTCAATCTAACTTGGCGATAACTGCATCAACGACCTCTTGTGTTGTACTGTTTCCGCCAAGATCTTCAGTCCTGTACTTTCCTTCAGAGATGACGCGCTTCACAGCAGTTTCAAGCCGGTCAGCAAAAGAAGGGAACTGGAGATGTCTAAGCATCATGGCTGATGAGAGCAGCAAAGCCACAGGGTTTGCATTCTTCTGCTCTTCTGTCGTGTCTGTCCCCACGTTTCCTGCTGATGCACCTTGCTCAAAGACTGCATACTCAGCCCCAACATTTCCTGTAGAAAATTTGAGAGCATTTAGAACCTAATAAGCAAGAGAATCTACTTCTCTATTGTGCATTAGATCAAGGTAAAGAGAAACTATCTTATTACCTCCAGGCATGACTCCAGTACCTCCAGCAATACCAGCAGCAGTGTTTGCAACAAGATTACCATAGAGATTTGGAGTTACCTGCAAATCAGATTCATGTCAATAGACCAGATTCAAGGAAGCAAGTCCAAGCATCAAGTGATGAAACATTTAGCAAGTCCAAGCATCAAGAAGTGATAAAACATTTACCATGACATCGAATTGCTCTGGTCTTGCAACAAGCTGCATACAACAGTTATCAACAATGATTTCGTTGTAAGCGATGCTTGGATACTTCTTGGCAATCTCTCGACAAGACTCCAAGAACAAACCATCAGCCAGTTTCATGATGTTGGCCTTGTGCACTGCTGTAACTTTCTTCCTGTTGTTCAAATAGGCATATTCGAACGCATACTTTGCAATACGTTCTGAACAAAACTTTGTAATCACCTAGCAAACCGATAGCATCAGAGACATCTTAAATAAACAAGTTTCATCAATGTGAATCTAAAATTTAATCTGAGAAGCTCATAAATCAACCTAATATTGATCAAACTCTTATAAACTCACTAAAGGTAATGGAGTATTGCATCTACTCATGAATTCAATCACATTTGAAACCAAAACATTCACCAAAAACAGAGAAATTCAAGAGGAAATTGTGTCACCTTAAGGCTCTCAACAACACCAGGAACAACTTCATGTTCAAGCCCTGAATATTCACCTTCAGTATTCTCTCTAACCACAACGATATCAACATTCTCATGGCGAGTTGGTAAACCAGGCAAATTGAAACAGTTGACCAAAGACGCAAAGAGATCAAGCTCTTTCCTGAGACTAACACTGAGCGAGCTCACACCACCACCTACAGGCGTTGGAGTCTTGAGTCCACCTTTCAAACACACTTTGTTCTTCTTAATCGATTCCAACAATCCTTCAGGTAAGGTCTTCATATCTCCGTGAACTTCAAATGGTTCGAAGTAAACCGGTGCGTGCATCGCCTCCATCACTTGTTCAACCGCGTTTGTAACCAACGGACCAACTCCGTCGCCGGGAATCAACGTCACTGGTCGTGGTTTTCCGTCACCGGGTCTAGGCATGTAAGTCACGGATCGGGTCTGGATTTTAGACCCGGTAGTGAGTCTACTAGTAAGATTCTTCAGTAGAGAAAACGATTGGCGAGACATCTTCTGCTTCAATTTTGGGTCTCAAAATCGAGAATCAGATTCTCCAGAAGATGATCAGAGAAGCAGAAGAGTTACGACTTTTTGGAACGAAGGTAGAAGAAGAAAAGCGTTTACTAATACTAATAGTCTGTAAATTCTATTATTTATATAATAGACCCAAATTTTTAATACTTTTATGTTTTAGCCCTTTTTAACAGTTTTTGGTTCTTATGCCACCAATTCTAAAATTTGAATGTTCAGTTCTGTAATGGAACAATCGGGTACACTTGTGAAGGCTTTATTGAAGAACACGAACAATCCGAGATTAGCATGGAAAATCTTCAAGAGGGTTTTCTCTTCTCCTTCACACGAGAGCCATGGAATCTCCTTTGCTGCGGCTCCAACGATGGCTCGTATCCTCGTTCGATACAAAATGCACGAAGAAATCGACGATTTTCACAATCTTATACTCTCTTCGCCTGTTCATAAGGTGAAGTTTTCGTCTCTTCTCTCCATTGTCTCAATTTTCGCGAAGTCGAATTACATTGAGAAGGCTTTTCCGCAATTCCAATTTTTCCGGTCGCAGTTTCCGGAACAAAAGCCCGGAATATATTTGTATAATGTACTGCTTGAAAGTTGTATAAGGGAAAGACGTGTCGATTTCGTTACGTGTCTGTACAAAGATATGGTCTTTTGTGGGATTAGTCCACAGACTTATACGTTCAATCTCTTGATACGTGCTTTGTGTGATTCAAGTTGTGTGGATGCTGCTCGAGAGTTGTTCGACGAAATGCCCGACAAAGGTTGCATGCCAAATGAATTTACTTTTGGGATTTTGGTTCGTGGGTATTGTAAAGCTGGTCTGGCTGACAAAGGACTAGAGTTGTTGAAATCAATGGATAGTTTTGGGGTTTTGCCCAATAAAGTTGTGTATAATACTATCATTTCAAGCTTCTGTAGGGAAGGTAGGAATGATGATTCCGAAAAGCTGGTGGAGAAGATGCGAGAGGAAGGTCTGGTTCCTGATATTGTAACTTTTAACTCTAGGATATCAGCGCTTTGTAGAGAAGGAAAAGTTCTGGATGCGTCTAGAATTTTCAGGGATATGGAGCTAGATGAGTATCTTGGTCTTCCTCGTCCCAATAATATAACGTATAACTTGATGCTGAAAGGATTTTGCAAGGCAGGGTTACTGGAAGAAGCGAAAACCCTCTTTGAGTCGATTATTGAAAATGATGATCTCACTAGTTTGCAGAGTTACAATATCTGGCTGCAGGGATTGGTCAGACATGGGAAGTTTATAGAGGCTGAAACAGTCCTTAAGAAAATGATTGATAAGGGAATACAGCCAAGTATTTATACTTACAATATCTTGATAGATGGATTGTGCAAATTGGGCATGCTAGCTGATGCAAAGATTATCGTTGGTTTCATGAAAAGAAATGGTGTTTCCCCAGATGAGGCAACGTATGGCTGTCTTCTACACGGTTGTTGCAGTGTTGGAAAAGTCGACATGGCTAAAAGCTTATTGCAAGAAATGACGAGGAATAATTGCTTACCAAATGCTTATACTTGCAATATTCTGCTCCATAGGCTTTGGAAGCTAGGGAGAATATCTGAAGCAGAAGAGTTGCTGAGAAAGATGAATGAAAAAGGTTATGGACTAGATACTGTCACCTGCAACATTATTATTGATGGACTCTGTAAGAATGGGGAATTAGATAAAGCTATTGAGATAGTTAAGGGAATGCGGGTGCATGGTAGTGCTGCTCTTGGTAGCCTAGGCAATTCATATATCGGACTGGTGGATGATAGCTTGATCGAGAACAATTGCTTGCCTGACCTGATCATGTATTCTACTTTAATTAATGGTTTGTGCAAATCCGGAAGGTTCGGTGAAGCCAAAAAACTGTTTGCTGAGATGATGGGAGAGAAACTGCAACCAGACTCTGTCGCATACAACATTTTCATCCATCATTTCTGCAAACAGGGGAAATTATCATCTGCATTTCGCGTTCTTAAAGACATGGAGAAGAAAGGTTGTCAGAAGAGTCTGGAAACTTATAACTCTCTGATACTGGGCTTAGGCATAAAAAATCAGATATTCGAGATACATGGACTGATAGATGAGATGAGAGAAAAGGGCATTTCACCTAACATCTGCACTTACAACACTGCAATCAAGTATCTTTGTGCAGGAGGAAAAGTGGAGGATGCAACTAACCTCTTAGATGAAATGATGCAAAAGGACATAGCCCCAAATATATTTTCTTTCAGATATTTAATTGGAGCGTTCTGTAAGGTCCCTGATCTTGATATGGCTCAAGAAGTCTTTGAGACTGCTGTAAGTATCTGTGGACAAAAGGAAAGACTTTACAGCGTGATGTTCAATGAGTTGCTAGCTGCAGGGCAACTATTAAAGGCTACAGAGTTGCTTGATGCTGTTTTAGATATAGGTTTTGAGTTGGGGGATTTTCTCTATAAAGATCTTATTGAGAGCTTGTGTAAAAAGGCTGAGCTAGATGTAGCCAGTGGAATTTTGCATAAGATGATAGACAAAGGATATGGGTTTGACCCTGCAGCATTGATGCCTGTGATTGATGGCTTAGGTAAGATGGGAAACAAGAAAGAGGCAAATATTTTTGCCGAGAAGATGATGGAAATGGCTTCAGTTGGTGAGGTAGCAAACAAAGTCGATCCAAATGCGAGGAATTTACACCAGAAAAAGCATAATAAGTATGGTGGAAACAACTGGCAGAATATTTTGCACAGGTATGGAGAACTATCTCCTTCTGGCTTCTCTTCTTTATTGTTTACCTATTCTAGGCTCCATTCCGAAAGGCATTCTAAGATGCTATTACTGAAGGTATCATAGTTCTTTACTTCGTCAGTTGAAATTCTATTTTTCAAGAAAATAGAAATGGTTCCTAGATGTGGAGTAAATTCATGTATATGATTAGGGAATGGACTCTTTGACTTTCAGTGAGTTCACATTGAGAGAATCGTTTTTAATGTGTTTCAGATACTTAATGTATGTTTTCTCTACCAATCGCTATTTTTCAGAGATGACGGCAGTGGAATTGCACTAAAATCTCTGTCAAAGGTTAAAAAAGGATGGGGTCAGGGTGATATTTCAAGCTTTCAGCCTCAGGGACTTGACTACTTGGACTACTGGGAAGACGATGGTTAGGGATATTGTATTATAATTCTGTTTTTCTCTTGGATGGGAAAGTTGAGATTACAGTCACGCGTGTGTCCAAGGTGCAGCTCCCCAAGGATTAAAAGTCTAATCTCCTAAAGTTGTACCCAGTTGACAGGTAATAAAAGAAACTAGGATTGTAATAACGAAACTCTAACACTAAGGGCGATGGAATAAGAAAAAACTACATGCACATATAAGATGTCAGCATTATTATATTAGCTTGTGATGTACAATCGAAGATAGCTATAACGAAAATATAATCCTGTGGTAAAAAGTATGGACACGGATAGTGCTAAGGAGTTCTATCTATTTACGTTCCTTCATGTCCAATGGAACAGTATTTTATAGTTTGACCTTCACATTCTGTTTTCCTGTCTTTGTAGCTAATCAGTAGAAGCAGAGAAGAAGACATGACTGGACACATATATGTTTATAAGAAAAATGTTCCCCAGGGCTGTATATATACAATGGGTACATTGCCTTCAGGGTATGTGTATTGAAGTCAGAGATACAGATATAATCACATTGGCGGATCAAATATAAGTGGCAAGACCAGGTTGGGGGAGAAAAGAGGGATTAGAGCTGCCTACTTTCATATTGGATTTGAAGTAGACTTTGAATTCTGAGTGGAAGAAACATAATCTACATTATGGGAAAAATTGTAAGCTACTATTCTTGCACTTTTCCTATACACATTCTCTTGTTCTGGTAGACTGGAACAGTAGGAGTTTGAAGTGGCACAAAGTGACTAAAAGTTTGTTAGCTGCTTCGCCTGCTTTATTGGGAGTAGGTTTCTTGTTAAACAAAGACATGCATATTGTTTTCTACCAAGATCATTTTAAGTGCACATCATAATCAATATAGTCAAATGGATTAATAATCAGATATATCACAAAATCAATATGTGAAAACACTCAAATCTTTCAATTGTCAAGAGTTTCAAAGCTTAAGAAACCAGACAAAAAAATATTGTACAGGTATAAAATACAAGGTTCTGGGGTGCATCGCCTTTTATATAAAAATCTACTAGGGCGATGGCGGAGACAGTTTCTACATTGCAGAATGGTATTCAGGGCACTGGAAATATGTTTACAGATGATTCTGAGGCTAAAAAGGTTAGCGAGATTTCTAAACACAGCTACAAAATCAGTAGAATCTTCCTGGTGGTTTACAGTCATAACTTTGCTTTGATTGATCATCAGGAAGGACCAGAGCTACCGAAAGAACCACCTACCTTGACTTGAGAAGCTTCGTTCAGAGTTATTCTAATTGTATGGGTCTGGGATAATCTATATATGTCGATGCACTCCTCGAGATCCGCTTCACATGTCAAAAGAACCCACTCTTTATCATCATCCAAATACTTAAGATCAAACCGGGAAATGTCATCTATGCTAAAACGCCTAGCAATCTCTTGCTGCAGCTGTCTGAAGCCACAGCTCGGAAGCAAAGTAAACCGTACTCTGGCCTCACCAAATGTGGCTTTCACTTTAATAGCACCTCCAGCTCTTAAGCCCTTGTTGCTACTATCGGGTAGTGAAGCTACATTTTCAAGAGGAGGCTCATTAAATGTTTTAGGGCTTTGGTTATTTGCTGAATATTTTGTTTCCTCTTGCTTTGCATCATGCAGTTCCACCTCATTATGAGATTCCTTTAAGACCACATCAGTATCCTCAGCAGCGAGAGTGTTTGCAGTATTCTCATTATCGTTGCTAGAACCAGAGCTCTTGCTGCAACAAGATAATGGTGACCTGGGTGCTATTTTTTCGTCTGCCCATATACCATTTTCGTTTTGAGCATTCAAATGGCTTGACTGTTCATTATTCTTTAAGGAAGGGCCATTACTGGACATATTTGGAGAGTTCAACTCTGGGAAGCTTGTATAGAATGAATCGAGTTGGATAGAGCCCTGCGCACCTTGAACAGAGTCCATGACAAGTTGGAGTTTCTTTAACGAATGCCCAACCTTCTTAATTTTCCGGGAGGGCCATCGCATTATACCATGTTGCCTGCATATCCTTTTCAAGGTAGTTGGACAAACTGCAACATAAGAAGGAAATCTTGTCACATCACTATATGAGAGACAGATAATTACATGAAGAAAGTGTTTATAGAATACGCTGATCCACAGCCATAGACATAGAATGTAAGACACATCCACTCTCATCTAAGACTTGCTTGTGTATACTAACAATGTAATTATCACATATCCTCAAGCTAGTATTGTTGTATTGCATATTCCTTTGGGATGTTTTGGATTTGGACTAAGGAACGTATTGGCTATGCTTTTATCAAGATACAGTAGGAATGAAAAATTCATAAAGAGTGGAGCTATGTCTCCAGCAGTGTACAACAATGTCTTACCACCAATGCTCTTGGCTGCATCCTTGAGGCTTCCAGCAAAATATTGTCGAAGAACATCCAAGCCAATGGTCTTTTCTGTTTTTGTTCTTCTCTTTTCTCCCGGTCTTCTACTGCCTAACATATTTCCCCCAGCAGTCAAAGCTGATTCAGTACTTGGACCAGTGTCAACTTTGAGTCCTGGAGTTGATACTTGCTGAAAGTGCTCAGCTTCTAAAGGAACATTATCGAGGCTTGGATCAAGCTGACCGTTCTCACAGCCAGCTGAGGGCTCTTTAGGATCTTCTTTCTGGTACTCCCAAGAAAGAGATACACCTTTACCCTTCTCGTTCGCTTTTAACATATGGGAAATCCACGAGGATTCTTGCACTTGAAGTTCTGTCAAAGACTCTGCGGTTTCTGCTCCAGTAAGTGGGTTTTCTGAGAACACCATTGTCTCTCTCACAGGCAATACGACCTCTAACTCTAGGTCTTTGTCAATAACAAGATTTAAACTCCTGAAATCTTGCTGCAAAGTTGCAGATAGTGACTTGAGCATTTCCTGTTGGGCTTCAGTGTCAAGGCAGGTTTTTGGAAAGAAGAATTCCAATACAAACTCAACCAATCCAGATCTGCTCTTTAATGGGACTGCTAAAGCAGCATGTAGTCCAGATATCTTGGCGTGGTGTACAAGAGGGTAGTTAGCCCTGCAAAACGTGCTTACTTCAGGCACAAAAAACAGTTTGGTTTCCTTAAACGCTTTCCCGACAATACCTTCCCCCTGACGCAGATGGTGTTCAGAGCATGCCTCCCAAAAACTATTGCTCTGTTCATCAAGTACAAAGCGAGCAGAATCAATTGTCGAAACACACTGAGAGAAGTTCTCATCAGAATGTCGGGGACCAGTTTTTCCTTGCCGAGCACATGGGGCCCATGACAAAGCTAGCGGTAAATCATATAATTTGCAGACTGAGGCCAAGAAATCTGAAATCTCAGGTAATGCAGCACAGTAGAAATCATTATAGACCTGCAGAAACTGAAACACGAAGTATGACCTTAGCAATGAATATAGTTGTTTCTAGGAGCCGAATAAACTAAGAGTCTAGTTAGTGCACCTCAAAGCTTGGAGTGTTCGAGCTACTTGAACTCCGCAGATTGACAGCCTGCAAAAACAGTACTAACTTCAGGCTGTTGTGATACACAAACAAAACTTCAGGCTGTTGTGATACACAAACAAAACTTCAGGCTGTTGTGATACACAAACAAAACTTCACACTGTTGTCACATAAACATTAATAAAGGAAAATTATGACCGGATGACTGACAAGCAAAGTCAAGGATGCAGAGATAGAAGTAAAACAAACATATGCAGAATTGTTGGACTGTAAAGAGAAAAGGAAAAAATGCGAGGATTGTTATAATGAGCAAACAGAAAGCCATCCAGCGAAGAGACATTGAAGCATAAGGTTTAATGGTTGTATCAGTCTAAATATATGAGGTTAGAGTCGCAACATATGCAGAATTATGTAGAATTGTTGGACATTGAAGCATAAGGTTAAGGTTTAATGGTTGTATCAGTCTAATCTATAAAGTAGTTTGTGGTAATGACAAATGCAAGAGGAAGAGAAATAACCTCAAGAGCATTACAAATCTTCTCAAGTTCTGGCCCGTAATTCATCTTCTGAGTTGTTGTGACAATCTCAACAACACCCAAACAAGTCCCACTACCTCTTTCAAAAACAGGAAGGGCAAGTGATCCTCGAACATCACACTTTTGTGCTTCTTTGATGCGTGGATATTCCTCTCTTTTGAAGAAACGTACATCAGGCGTCCACTCGGGCAACTTCTGCAAGAAAACACGACCGGGAAGACCTAGAAATTCTTCTAAACCCGCATCAGCTGGGAAATTATACATCTCTGAAACATATCTATATTTTGCAAGGCTGGAGTATTCTTGGTTGAATAAATGTGGCTGAGCCAAAGTTGTAAGAAAGCTCCTCCCTTCCTGCTGAACTGGCACCCATATCTGTACCAGGAAGTCCTCATTTTGCACCGCCTCGTCAAGTGCACTAATAGCATGTAGTAGTCTCTCCTTCACAGATGAAGAAGCGCCTTCCCTTGCTCTTGGTGCAATCCACCAACTTCTTCCCGCCTCAGATTCTTCGAGAAGAAACTTTTCTGCTTGCCCAGAACTCATTTTAGCCTGGTTAAAAGGTTCTTCATTCATCGATTTGTTGTTCTTGAGATCATCATTAGAGATATCATCTTGAGATGGGTTCTCACCAAAGCAAAGGAAAGGGCTATTGTCATTAATCGGAATAGAAGCTGAAGTAGATTGTTCTGTCTGCTTTAAATTCTTACTATCTGTTGTCTCTAGCCAACATCCATCAAACAAAAGCTCATCCATGAAATCCAAATCCATGGCCGTGTCAGGGAACTCCGTATCTGGGAATGCCCCAAAGCTAGAATTTGGTGAAAACCCTCCATTTCCTTCGCCACCACCATCATCTTCCATATCTAAAGATTCCTTTTTCTGTTTTTTTTTTTTTTAATTCTCTCAACCTAGCATCCACCAGATCCAACCAAATGCTCTCAGAGACTGTACTTAGCTGTTCTTCACGAACAAACACACATTAGCTTCTCGAATATAAACAGACACAAGAGCAGATACCCAGTGGCGTTGAGTTCTTCTCCTCGAAATGTTAAAACCCAATCTGAAAAAGTTGCAGAAACATAATCAGAAAACCAAGCAAGAACAAGTAAAGAAAACACTCAAACTTGTTGTTTTCCTACTTTCAGTATAGGGATGCTATAAGATTCTACATAAGCAGCTTCGCTTTCAATGGACAGTTGACTTAACATAATATCAATCAAACTAGTGGCACAAATTTCAAGTACATGGAATATCCAAAAGGCATAATCATTTGAAGCTCTTATAACAAATCGAACAAAGATTACTGGTTGAAAATCGAAATACAAAAACTGAATACATACTCCAGATTTGTTCTAACTTAAAACCCCCAAATAATCAAAGATAAGAATTTCTGCTAAAATTTACTTTATCAAGATTTCTTCATAGATATATGAGAGAGAGAGAGTTCCACTTTCTTCTCACAAAGCTTTGTCTCTTTATGAAACGGTGTTTATTTTCCCCTTCTAACCATGTGAGATTAAGGGCTTCAAGAATCTTTACAGAGAACAAAGTGATAAGAGCATCCACTGTTCTGATCTCACTTATATAAATGACTTTTGTCCGTACCCACAACTAGAAAAACACCAAAACAGTTTCTTGGTTTCTCAAAGACCAAATCGATATTTTCTTCTGCAGAATCAAAAATATAAAATACAGGCTGCAGTTTTGGTTTGGAGCTATGATGGATGGTATTTGTTCTTATTGATCGTGTGGTTGTTCAGATTTTTTTTTTTTTTTAAGATAATTAATTAGTATAATAATATAAATTGTGAATCATTTGTTCTGAATTACGTATGCGTACTTATTTTTCTTCGTCGGTACTTCTTCAATTCGGCACTCTGTTTCATTGATCGGTCAGACAAAGATTCTAAGGAGAAGACATGTCTTTCATATATGTTGAACTGGTTCATTAATAATTCTCTTTAATGATTTGATTTAGTTTGTACTTCGTATATTTCAATATCTATATGACTTGAGAGATTAAAACAATTTCTTTACAACATAGCCTAGATCAAATATTATATTTATAATGATTTGTGTTTGTTTTTCATTATTTACATAATTCTGTGAAATTGTGTGGTTTTGTTTCCTTTTTACCATCGTGGTTTTTTTTTTGTTATTTTATGCTTGGTAATTTTATCATTTTATTTTAGAATTTATGACCAACAACAAGCTATTTAGTTATTTAACTCAACAATAAAACATGCTATTTACTTCGGTGCTAACTAGACAGGTGGGAGCTTCTAGATGTTACACAATAATTTAAGTCAAAAAGAAACAAATCATTTTTTTAAAACGTTTTTTTAGTAGAAAGAGAAATTCATTCCAAATGCTTTTTTTTTCAAAACTAATTGTTTGAAATGCTCTTTTTTTCGGACCTCCTCAAAAATGCCTTTTTATATTTTAGAATGATTAAAATAACTTTCAAACTAAGAAGAAATTACAAGGAGTTGTTGTCCCTTGTGCTGCCCTACAGTCAGTTTCACACTTCTTTCGCTTGAGTTAATTTCCAGATCCTCTATTCTTATATCAACGCATATGGTTCGTATCCGACCCACCAAACCCAAAACCCGCATCTCAAGGTTTCCGATTGTAGCCTAGGTTCTACTAAGAAGGAGAAAGTTGGATCATCAAATCTTCAAAACGAATGCGCTTTTTGTAAGATTATCCGTGGCGAGTCTCCATGTCTCTAGGTTTGTAAAATTTCTTACTGTTTCTTTTTTTTGTATTAAATCGTATTACACAAAAACTACCTGAAGTCTTTTGATTGAGTTGTACGAGGATGATTTGTGTTTGTGTATTTTGTCGAATGCGAAAGTTTCTGGATTTTGTGACTCATTCGTAAATTAAACATTTGAGTCTCTTAAATCAGTTGTAGTTGTTGTCCTTGTCCTCGCCGCTGAGTGTTTTCTTCGATGAAAGGGGTTAAATAGATTAAGGTTTTGTCTTCGTTCCAATCGTTTAGGTTTTATGGATTGGGTTGAAGACAAGGACAAAGAAAATAAAAAATGTAATTAATCGATGTTACATTTGTGCAGGGTAAGATGGGTACTAAAGATTTGGATCCTGCAAAACTACCCCCTTGTCCTTGTATTTGTCTTTAACCATATTTGTACATTGTCTTTAAAACTAGTAATACGATTCGAGATATGTCCATATTTGAAATAAAGTAGTATTAGTGTCCTTACTCATTGTCTTTATATTTAACAACTCTGTGTATTAACATGACATTTGCCCATGTCACTGATTGAAATTTATATTAATGTCCATGTCATTTAGTAAATATCGTTATTTACCGAAGCCCATATTTCGTAATTAAATATAGCAACTACATAAGTTGTCTTTGTCAATATTCATACATATGTCCATGTCTCCATTCATACATATATCCATGTCTCTATAATGACATTGACAATAAATTGGTGTTCTTGTCTTCATACATGACAATCGGGCGTTAAACAGAAAACATATATCCATGTTTTTGATTTGGCATTTAATTTTGTCCATGTCTTCATATTGAAAATAGGTTTGTAATGTAATTTTGTCCTTATCTCCATATACTCGCTTGTGAATTGGGGAACCATGGATATGTGTCTTTGTCCTTGTATTTGTCTTTAACCATATTTGTCCATTGTCTTTAAAACTGGTAATACGGTTCGAGATATGTCCATTAATAATAGTATTAGTGTCCTTTCTCATTTGTCATGGTGTCCATGTCCATGTCTGGGTAGTTGTATTATATAACGGGATTTCACTATCAAAAATGCTCCTTGTCCTTGTCTTTACAAATGCGAGATATGTCCTTGTCTTTACACATCTGAAATTTCAATATAAAAAATAGTCCTTGTCCTTAACACATCTGAAATTCTCTCCAACAGGTAAAGACAAATATGGGTAATATATGTATATTGCTTGTGAATTGGGGGACCATGGACATGTGACCTTGTATTTGTCTAGGTTTTTAAGCATATTTTTCCATTGTCTTCAAAACTAGTAATATGATTCGAGATAAGTCATTGTCTTCAAATACTCACTATTCGTATTGTAAGACATGGAGATGGACACATTGTCCATAAGGGGATTTGAATTGAACAATTGTCCTTGTCTTTAACGCATGTAATAAAGAATAAATGTGAGATGTGTCCTTGTCTTTATATTGACATCGAAATCTGAAATTTGTCTCCATCAGCTAAAAGACAAATATGTGTAATGTATGTATCTACTGCAACATCTGATACAAGATTAAGTGAACTCAGATCTAAAATGATTTTTGGTAAAAGATTAAGTGAATTACCAGACATAAATGGCAAAGTCGTACTCTTGAACAAAACTAGATCTGATTTCTTCTGAAACTTCAATTGAAGATAATGACAATCAGAACCGACTGACGAGATTGGGTTAAAAGTCAAAATCTTAATCAAAACTGGCTTCAGTTGTAGTGATGATTTGAGGTAGAAATTGAGAAAAACGAAATCTAGACAATAGAATACAGAATCACAAATAGGATGATGATATAGAAAAGAGTATCTTATTAACAATATTGTGATTCTTCTGTTCTTACGCTTGATTTCTCGATTGGGTTCTCATGATTCTCAATCGCTATTTCTGAATGCAGAAAAAGACTCGATCTTTCTTATGTCAGTTTTGAAGCTTTTAGGCAAAAAGGTTTTACAGAACAAAAGAGTGTAAGAAAGCGAGAGGAGAGATAGATTGATGAGTTGCAAATTTGGTCAGAGACTTTATTGTCTTTAGACAACAACGAAACAATAAAAGAGGGCATATGACAAAAGACAAAACAGTGATAGGGTATTTAGCATAAATAATTTTCAAAATAGGGTATACCAAATAATTATTTCTAGTAAAAATATGTGATTTTCCACTAAGATCTACTAAAAGACAAACTTTTATACTCATTGAAGGATTTTAAAACTATAGAAAAATTCTAATGATTATAACCTTTTCTCATTTATTTATTTATTTATTTCTCCATCTAGTAATGTGCTACATGGAATTTTTTGTTTAATCTATATCTATTAACATATTAATATGTATAGTAACCCATTATATAATAAAATAGTAATTACAATCTAACTATTTTAGCTATTGCTAAGAAACATGTTTTGAAATTATAACTACAATATTAGTAAATAATTAATATATTACTATATATAATATAAAATAATTATATGCTACTTATACTAACTATTGCTCATAAAACATTTTCAATTATATGCTTATTGTACTAACTATTGCTTATAAAATAGAAAATAGAGTAATTTTAGATGTTATCTTTTAAAAGGACTAATATCATCTTTGAGAGAAGAAATAACTTATGTTACTTAATATTGAATAAAACTACCCATAGTATAAAACTTTCTATTTTGTCAAAGTAAAAAGAGTGAAAACAAATTTTTTTCTTTGCTTTAAATCAATATTAAACTTACCGTTTGCTAAGTTCTTTTGTTTTTTAAGACAAAAATGTTTAGTTAATGTTATATTGTGTCCATCATAGAACAAACTAAATGTAAATCATATTAGTCAAAGTGATGACGACAAAACTGGGCAACGATGTCAGTGGTAGATACATACACTAAAACATGTACTCATCTTACGTTTATAATTCAACCAAACTTAATGGTTAAACTTGTTTAGTATTAATTTATGTATATATGTGAATAATGAATTAGATAATCTCCAAAGGGTCAGGCTTAATTAAATTATCAAAACGGCCCTCAATGATTGGGGAAGCCATCTATGGATGATTACCCACTAGCCGCGTCCGGGTTATGACCAAACCAAAGGTCATTAAACTCTTTAACTATTCTTCATATCCTTAAAAAGTTTTTAATGATATATATTGTTTGTTGAATCCTCGTGTAGATCACAAATATCATGTCAATAATAACAATTATCTGGTATAATTATTCTCTATATCCAAAATATCCCAAATATATGTGGTCCTCTAGTGGTACTTTTAGCACTTTAAGAAATTCTAAGTGCAAGTTTTAGGTGATCGGATATATGAATAACAATTGACGTCTCTGAGCCTAAATTCACCACGGCTTAGGTTAAAGTCATGCTTAGACTTGTAGTACTATTTTTGGATTAGCCCATTATATACTTGTTTAGATAATACTAAATTTATACTAGTTTCATAAGCGTGGAATTTGTTTCGTCTCTATTACTTTTGATTAAAGTTTGCAGACCCAAAGTTTAGATAACCATGCACTAAGTCTGGTTTTTCTCTAGATTTGTTGTTTTTCGTCAAAATTCAGCATGCCTACTCATGTTGCTTTATCAGAAACGATTGTCATTTAATAATCACAATTCAACTAAGGTGTTGATATCATAAGATCGAAATCACTGATCGGAGACCAAACAAATAAAGAGGATAGATGATCATGACATTAGTTGTCGTCATATGTTTTTCAATTTATTGTATGTTTTCAATAAAGCCTTTTCAGTTTTAGTAGTTTTAAATTTCACCCATTTAATTTGTTTTTAACACTAGAAAATTAAATATAGAAAAAACAATAAAAAATTAAATTATTATCGAACTAAAGATATATTATGAATATAAAATTACATTACACAATATAGATAGAGAAATAAAATACAGAAACAGTTTTTCAATTGTTTTATATTTAATATATACATATTGTTGTTGCAAATAAAATTTTTAATTAAATACATAGCTATTTTTTATAAACTAAAATTGATTTTAATTAAGTAGATTAATAATTTTTAATATTCTAGTATAAAATAAAAACATAAAGTTTTATTAAGCATAATAGATGTAAATAGTATTGTTTAGGTATATTGGTCAATAAAATTTTATGGTAATTCTTGGTACATAGAAGTTTATGTACTAACAATGTACATAAACTAAAACTAACAATGTAGCTCGCTAGTGTTACCACATTGACTTATATCTTCACATGTTACATTGTTAGTTGAATGGTGATTCTTGGTATATAGAAGCTACATTGTTAGTTATATTTGTTTTGTTGAATTGATTGAGGACACACAGAAGCTGCATTGTTAGTTTATGTTACATGATTATGTTTTAGATGGTTGTAGTAAGAACTGCAACAGAATTTGTTAGCCTTCTTTGTCTTAAAGTTCTTTTGTTGTTGTGATCCATACAAAGAATAACGAAACCATGGAATGATCAATGAGACTGCGAGTGGCGTCTCATCTAGTCGAAGCATTGGAATATTGCTATTCTAGATGTTTCAATTCATACGCTATAATTGCTCACTCGGATTGTTTGATAAGGTATCTATAAGAAAATATGTCTGCCTTGGAATGGTTTATGATATTTGGATGCTAAACTAATTTATATCGCTTCCTATTGAAGGATGGTGATGTCTGTCTTTCCTCTTTCAGCTTTGTGAGAGAGGTCTCGTGTAATGAAGGAAGAAGAGGAGGTAACGAATCTGAGTTTTAGCTGTTCAGATAATTGTAATGATCATCTGATGTAAGAAGAGTGAACTTGATAGTGAAACATACAGATTTGGTGTTATCCTTTTGAACCTACTCACTGGAGTTCTAGTTCGTCTAACTGATGTAAGTGATGCTGTTCAAGCCTTATGGATTGTAGTACTTAAAGATAGTCATTGTAAATTTCTTGAAATACTTAGAATTCGGTTAATTAGTCATTATTTTCGTATTCTAGGCTCTTGAAGTTTAAAGGAAAAGTTGTTAGTAATGTGATGGATAAAACTCTCGAGGGAAAGTTCTGTACGGGATAGTACGCCTTTCATCACAAAAGATCTTGTTATGATACTGAAAACCATGCAAGCTAAATCAGTAAGGAGGCTTATTATAACTGCAAGACTTGCATTTATGCTATTAACCGGACTTTCGCTTGCAGATTCCATATACTGAGATAGCAAAGCCGCAAGAGGAGGGATCTTCTCAACAACAAATTGCTCCCTCAGGAAAGAAAAAGAACCCTTTGTTCTTCCTCTTCTATTCAACTTCTCTAACTACACGAGAAGTAAGAAGTATCTGTTGGAATTCAAAGGTTATAAAGAAATAACTCTTCTTTATTAGCTTAGGAAAAATAACTCAAAAACATAAACTCTCAAACAATGAACTCACAAGTTATGCCACAACCTTAGCATCTCTTTATATAGACTAGACAAGTTCCTATTCCTAATAGGATTACACTTTATATTTAGATAACTCCTAAACATAACTAACTTATCTAATCTATTTCAAATAGCTTGCACTTCAAGCTATCATCTTCAAGCTTATCCCAACATTCTCCCCCTTAAGCTTGAAGTTAGTTTTCTCTATGCCTTGAACATTACTTGCTTATGAAGTTTCCATTTGGTCTCGAGAATCAACACCAACCGAAACCTCTCTTCTTTCTTGTCCTTTATGATCGTACATAAGCAAATTTTCTCCCATTGAAAACGATTTTCGCAACACCCTAGCTTACGATCACGATCTCCCTAGCTCACGATCGTGATCTCCCTAACTCACGGTCACGACCACCATAGTTCAATATCACAACCACCCCTAGCTCACGGTTACGATCACCTTTTTAATCGATTTCTCCTTAGAAACTTTGCTCTGATACCAAATAAAAGATTGTAATACTTTCAAAAACTTTGATTAAAAAATTTGCTCTTCTTATTGCTTAGAAAATATAACTCAAAAAACTAAACAACTCAAAGTCTTACCTTGGACACAACTCATCTAAGGTATATATAGGATTAACACAACTTGTTAATTTCTTTTTATTATTAGGAATAGTTCCTTTAATTGCTCAAAGAGTTACTAACTTGGTGAACAAGTTTCTAGTAACTTAGCTTAGTTATTAAGAATAAGATATTCTCCAAGTTAGAAAAGGAATTATGAATTAAAGGAACTATTCCTAATAATAAAAGGAAATTAACAAGTTGTGTTAATCCTATATATACCTTAGATGAGTTGTGTCTAACGTAAGACTTTGAGTTGTTTAGTTTTTTGAGTTATATTTTCTAAGCAATAAGAAGAGCAAATTTCTTAATCAAAGTTTTTCAAAGTATTACAATCTTTTATTTTGTATCAGAGCAATCGATCTAGATAGAAGAACACAATCTTGAGCCATGGGAGATGATGTCAAATCACCAAGGACAAAGGAACTCGTTCCTACCTTGGTTGTTTGTCCGATGTTGAATTCATCGAACTACACGGTCTGGTCGATGAGAATGAAAGTACTCTTGCGAGTTCACAAAGTTTGGGAGACGATTGAACCGGGTTCAACTATTAATGAGTAGAATGACCTAGCAATCTCATTAATCTTCAAATCCATACCCAAGAATCTCATATTACAAGTAGGCGAACAAGACTCAGATAAAGGTTTGTGGGATGCAATCAAATCAAGACATCTTGGAGCTGATTGGGTGAAAGAAGCAAGACTACAAACTCTTATGTCTGAATTCGAACGGATGAGGATGAAAGAATCAGACAAAATCGATACCTTCTCTGGGAAGATATCAAAAATTGCCTCAAAATCTGCGGCTCTAGATCAAAATATTGAGGAATCAAAGATGGTTAAGAAATTTCTCAAATAGTTTACCTCGACAAAAGTACATTCAGATTGTAGCATCGCTTGAACAAGTTCTTGATCTAAACAAAACTACATATGAAGATATTGTTGGTCGGATCAAAGCATACGATGAAAGAATTGCTCAAAAAGACAATCAAGAAAACGATATGAACTTGATGTATGCTAATAACGAAAATCATGAAGAAGTGTCAAGATATGAGAGCATGAGAGGACGAGGTAGAGGTCATGGAAAAGGTCTAGGAGGATCTAATTCACGTGATCAAAGCAAGGAAAAGAAAGATAGATCTCAAGTTATATGCTTTCGATGTGATAAGAAGGGACACTTTGCTTCGGTTTGTCCCGAACGGAAAAAGAAATTTCAAGAGGTGCATAAGGTAGAGATAAAGGAAGCGGAAGATTCGGATGAGTCTCTTTATATGCATGAAATCGTCTTCCTTAATGAAGAGAATGTTTTACCAAAAAATACGAAAAATGAGATAAGAGAGGATGGGATTTGGTACTTAGACAACAGTGCTAGCAACCATATGTCAGGGGAAAAAGACTTCTTCACGGAGTTAAACGAAAGAGGCAAGGTCAAGTTTGGAGATGGATCCTTTGTTAGTATTGAAGAAAAAGGGTCGATTTTGTTTGAAGGGAAAACTGGAGATCAAAAGCTAATAACAAACATCTCTATATTGTCGGATTGACAAGCAATATCTTGAGTCTAGGTTAAGCAACTGAACGAGGCTGTGATGTTAGAATGAGAGGAGACTACCTAACTCTTCGTGACTCAAAAGGAAGACTCATGATAAAAGTCAAAAGATCACCAAATAGGCTCTACAAGATTAAGCTCAAAATTGGAAAACCAATTTGTTTACTCTCGAAAATCAAAGAAGAAACTTGGAGATGGCATGCTAGACTCGGTCATATCAACTTCAAAACTATAGAAGCAATGACGAAATTAGTTCGAGGTTTACCAAAGATTAAAGGAGAAACTCAAATTTGCGAGTCATGTTTGGTTGAAAAACAATCTCGACAATCTTTTCCAAAAGCAACACGATTTCGTGCTTTAAAGGCCTTGGAGTTGCTTCATGCGGATTTATGCGGACCACCTCCTACTCTAGCACACAACAAGTATATCTTGGTAATTGTTGATGATTACACAAGATACATGTGGACTTTCTTGTTAAAAGAAAAGAGTGAAACTTTTACGAAATTTAAAGTTTTCAAGAATCAAATCGAGAAGGATCTTGATACAAAGATTATGACTCTTAGAATTGATAGAGGAGGAGAGTTTACATCAAAAGATTTTTGAGATTTTTGTGAAGAAACCGGCATCAAAAGACACTTGACAGCACCTACACACCACAACAAAACAGTGTTGTAGAAAGGAGGAATCGAACACTAATGGGGATGACAAGGAGTATTCTCAAAGCAATGGATGTTCCAAATTACTTATGGGGAGAAGCGGTTCGACACTCAACTTATGTTATAAATCAAATTCCCACCAAAGCTTTGAAAGTATCTACTCCATACGAAAGCTTAAAGGAAAAGAAACCAAGTATCGGACATCTTCGCATGTTTGGTTGTGTGGCTCACGCAAAAGTATAACCGGTGAATCTAAGGAAACTTGATGATCGATCACAAGTCTTGGTTCATATAGGAGTAGAACCTGGAACAAAGCTTATAGACTCTTTAATCCAAAGACAAGAAGATTGGTCGTGAGCCGAGATGTTTTTTTCAAAGAAACAACATGTTGGAATTGGAAGGGAGATGGAGAAAAAGGCAAAGTTGACTCGGGAATGTTTAGAATGACTTGTGGAGAAATCACGGATAATGGTAATGAAGCCTACATTTTTGGCGATCAACAAGAAGGAGATATCAATGTCGAGGATGCAACTCACAAAACTGATGAGGAAACACGAGAAGAAACATTGCCTCATGAGGAAGAAGGGGGGCCGGTGACTCATGGAGAAGAAGGAGAAACTAATTCACCTCAAAACCGAAGAACAAATAGACAAGTAAAACCTCCTAGCTACCTCAGTGATTATATTTTACTTGCTGATTTGGAGTGGGAGAAACTACTTCTCATGATTAATGATGAACCTATGCGTTACCAAGAAGCTAAAGATTCTAAAGAATGGACAAAAGCATGCCTCGATGAGATAGACTCAATCAACAAAAATAAGACATGGATCTTGGTTGACAAACCATTTGGAGTTAAGGTGATTGGCCTTAAATGGATCTTTAAAATCAAGAGAAACGCTGATGGATCAATCAATAAGTTCAAAGCAAGATCGGTTGCAAAAGGCTATGTTCAAAAGCAAGGAAATGATTATGATGAAGCCTTTGCACCGGTGGCAAGAATTGAAACAATTCGAATGCTTATTGGACTAGCTGCAAGAGAAGGTTGGGAAATTCATCATCTTGATGTGAAAACGGCTTTTCTTCATGGAGAACTCAATGAAGACGTTTATGTTACTCAACCCAAAGGTTTTGAAAAGAAGGGAGAAGAATATAGAGTTTTCAAACTCTCAAAGGCTCTATACAGGTTGAGACAAGCTCCTAGAGCTTGGAATACTAAGTTGAACAGAATTTTGAAGGCGATGAAATTCATTTGATATTCAAAAGAAAGCTCAGTTTATCGAAATGAAGAGAGAGATGAAATTCTCATTGTTGCCGTCAATGTAGACGATCTATTTGTGACCAGAAATAACTCAAGTAATCAACGATTTCAAGCAAAGAATTTCAACAAATTCCAATGGAGTTTGGTTTGAAGATATCAAAAGCTTAAGACGAAAAGCAAGTAGATGCCACGACTTATCGAAGAAAGATATGATGTCTTTGATACCTTTTGCATACAAGACCCGGTCTAGCCTTCTCAGTTAGTGTTCTAAGTCGATATATGCATGATGCGAGAGAGTCTCATGCTATAGCACTAAAACAAATACTAAAGTATGTAAGAGGAACTTTGAACTATGGTTTAAGATACAAAAGAGGAGGAACAAAGGAAATCATAGGTTATAGCAATAGTAGTCATAACATAGACGCCGACGATGAAAGAAGCACAACGGGACACGTGAGCAATTAAAGGAATTATTCCTAATAATAAAAGGAAATTAACATGTTGTGTTAATCCTATATAAATTAACAAGTTGTGTTAATCCTATATATACTTTAGATGAGTTTTGTCTAAGGTAAGACTTTGAGTTGTTAAGTTTTTTGAGTTATATTTTCTAAGCAATAAGAAAAGCAATTTTCTTAATCAAAGTTTTTCAAAGTATTACAATCTTTTAGTATCAACGGAGCATCCTCTCAACAACAACAAATTGCTCACTCAGAGAAGGAAAAGAACCCTCTGTCCAAGGTTTTCCCTAACCGGATTTCCTCTTTACACTATACTCACCCTCATAGGCTTCATAACCTTTTTCAAAATTGGTTTGAAGTTAGAACTCTCTAATTTCATAATTTTTGTTCAGATTTTCCTCCTTGATTCCTGTTCTTGTATATAAACTCTTTTTTTGATGATATATAATCCTCACATTTCATCAAAAAGAAAAAGAAAAGAACCCTCTGATCTTTCCAAACTCTTCAGCGAATTTTTCTCTCAAGGGGGGAAAGGAACCCTCTGTTATATACTTCCTCTTCTCTAGTTCAGCTCCGGAATTCGATGGATCGCTCTTCCATGGACCGTCTGCTCTCTTCCTTTCTTCCTTCGCACATGCAGGTCTACTTTGGTTGCTTTTCGTTTTCTCTTTTCTCTGTTACCTTTCCTTTTTCATCGTATGAACTGAGTATGAAGAGATCTTTTTGCTTGCAGGTTCAATCTTATAAACTGTAAACAAAGGAAAAGGCACCATCTTCAAGTCAGCAGAAACAACGTGAAGAGGCATCATCTTCGAGTCAACAAAAACAAACTGAGCCCTTGCAACAAGTATGAAAGGAGCTTATTATAGATCATATTTGCATTCTTAGTTATAATTTTGGTACTCATGTTAAAACGATCTTTCTGCTTGCAGGTTCAATCTTTGGAAACTATATTAGAAGTACGAAGATTCAGAAAGTTATTGTTTTACCTAGCCCTGTTATGTTTTTTCATATACTTGATCTTGTTGCTTGCAGGAGCCAGCTTCTGAGGTTGCAGAGCAGCAGGAGGAGGAATGAATAGAAGACTTAGGAGATTCAGACGAATATTCTGGTTAATTTTGGAGACTCTCTGTCTGTTTGTTTTTTTTGGGATTGGAGATTCGGCTAGATTAGGATACTAACGTATGTAACTCAAACATTTCTCCTGATAATATAATTTACAGTTTATCAAAAAAAAAAGAGCCAGTATGACTTTATGAGGAACGACTTGTCCTTGCAGTTTTTAACGCAGATCGGTTTTCTTTGTTAAAGCTACCTTATCAAGCTAAAACCAATATTATGGTTAGTTTTGTCCACATTGATAGTTTGACATTCTCATACAAATTAGTATTCTCAATTAAATTTTTTTAGTATATTTAATTGAAGATTCGTAAAAGACTTATTCATCAAACGGCACAAACATCGGAAAATCTGCATATCAAACGTGTATCCATATATTTTCGTATTAAATCAGTCGTCTTGATTATATTTTTCACATATCATTGAAGACTTCTAAAAGATTTATTTAGCAAATGGCATGAGCATTCCCATACCACAACGCATGTTTTTCTATCAAGTTTAAACCAGTTTCTCAAGACTTATTTTTCATACAAATTAGTAGTTTTGATTCTATTTTTCACTTATGACTTAGTAAAAGAATTGCTTATCAAACAGCATGGACATCAGAAAATCTGCATACCAAAACGTACTTTTTATCAAGTGTAACCAAATTTCCAATAGTTATATTTTGTAGAAAGTATGCTAAGAATGACTGCTAGTTTTTTTATTAGTTTTTAGTTTTTGGATTTAAGATTTTAGTTTTTGGATTAATTTTGGTTTTTGTATTTTTGGAGATATAAACGTTAAATTTCTTAAAATCTAGGTTTTCTACAACAAAAAAGGAAGCTTGTCAAAGTGTTGAAAATTTTTGTTGAAGTGTCTGAAATATTTTCTTCGAACTTTTTTAGCAAGTCTCTTATGATATGTTTGACAAATTTTTTTGTCACTATGAATACCAAATTTACCTGCCGGTTATGTTGATAGTGGCCAATGTAAAACGTTCAACATTGGAGTCAATATTAAATAGAATATACAAATAAATTCCTCTGGTAAACAATCACTACCAATTACCAAATTTATATTTCCAATTTATGTCCCTCTCAAACATTTCCATAAGGATATTAATCTCCCAAGAGTAGAGCTTGCTTACCTCTCATCTGATGCAGACTTAGTCATCCTAGAAAGCATGGTAAGGCCCAACTATATCATGAAAATGAAGCACAATGTAACTTGTGTTGGCTTTTTTAACTAACTTCTTTGGCTAATGGTACAAAAATATTACCATCATTTTGTTATGCAGGTGAAGCATGTTGAAGTAGCAGAGTTTATTGGAGGACGGCTTTATGACTGTGTCTTCAAATACAATGAAGCTCAGAGTTGATTAAAATTCAGTATTACTCACTCTGACTTCTTCCCAACTGTGATTTTCTATTGAATCAACCAAAGTCTATATATTCAATCTTATGCAGTTTTTTTAACAAAGGACTTAAACCTTGCAAACTCAATTCAGATCTTAATATAAAAAAAGAAAGGAAAAACAATAATAGGTAATAAAATTTGTCTAGGAAAACATTCAATCTAACCTCTAAGGAACATAGATAAAACTGGGAGTAAAAACACAGTGACGACAATAGCCAATCTCAGAACCTATTTGAATCACCTTGCAGAGATCTTCCCTCACAATAAAGATGCAAGCAACTCGAGCTCCATGGTCGTTAAAACACATGTATAAGTTCTTGTCATAAATGAAGTAACTAATGCGTTCAAATGATGTGAAGCGCCTTTGGAGGTTAGGTGTTGGAAAAGTCATCAACTTTATCCACACTACATCCTCTTCCTCTCTACATTTTTTTTCTTCATGGCCCAAATCTCAATATTGTTTGTTAGAAAAGATTGCTTTAACAAAGAAAACCGATCTGCCTTAAAAGTAGCAAGTACAAGTTCTTCCGTACAATGGCGCTTCTGACAAGGAAGAAGACAAAAAGGTTTGAAAGTCTCCATCGAGAAGTCAAAGCTTTGGACGAACCATTTCTTTTCACGATTATAAGAAATCCAGTAGAGATTTCCATTCAAGGACACAGTTGATTGTCCATCACTGAAGTGCCTGATGTTGTCAGGTTTATCAATGAACTTGTACACTTGGGACGCACAGTCGTAAATGGCAACTCTCTTCGAGCAGTCACTCCCAAAATGAAGGCCCAAGACTTTATAAGCTTTTTCAGGTCTACTATTGTCGCTTCCTAAGCCGAGAACAAGGAACCGGCTATACTCATTCTCGTAGTCTAACCATTTACCCTGTTTCAACAATGGATTCCAGAATTCCATCACATTGTTATGCAGATAAGTACAAAACAAGAACTCATCACAAGTCCTCATTAGATGTAAACTATCCTGTAACGGAAGATCAAAAGAAGGTCAGTCAGCCAAATCTATTGTTGGACCGATACTGTTGGGATCCAGATTGATGGCGTCTATCAAATAAGCCTTGTAATTGGCATAGAAAACTAATTGAGGACGGGAACGAGACGAGTAGTTGTTGACAAAACTCTTGTCGTTGAAAAGAGAGTTCCATCGTTTACATACGCTTCCCAACCGAACAAGAGATTGAGGTGGAAGACGAGAAAGAATTTCGTTCTCCAAGTCCACAGGCAGCTGCGGAGGCATAATTAGGGTTTTTAGTCTCAATTTTAGTCACCATATATTATAACTTTGATGCTCAGTAGAAGAAAATCAACTAAGTTTAAAATAATAATAAAAAAAATAAATACTTCTAAAAATAGCTTAATATACCCAAACAAAAAAAAAATTAACAAACTATCCCTATCCATTTTTTTAATTTAGAAACTACTATTGACCCCACAGGAAAAAAGACGAAATTGCCCTTGTCAACATTAAATAGAAGAGAGAAAACAACGGAGCATTAAATGCAGTGGGTCAACGCATTTAATGCGTTGTCTCTGCGTGTGTACACGGTAAAACATATTGTACCGGATAACAAATTTCTATATCCTAAAATTAGATGTAACAACCAGTAATATATTTTGCATACACGAATAAAATATTTTGTACATGCTACCATATTTTGTATCTGCTACATATTATGTATCCGCTAACATATTATGTATCTGCTAACATGTTATGTATCTGCTAACATATTATGTATCTGCTAACATATTTTGTATCATCTAACAGATAAAGAATTTCGTATCTGATAAAGAATTTTGTACCGGGTAAACGATTGTGTACAGCCGACAAAACCATGTAGCATGCAAGAATCATAAAAAGTTGTTCATTAAGTACCTGGTAAATAATTTTGTATCTGATAAACAATTTTGTTTTGTGTAAACGATTTTGTACCTGCTACGACATATGTTACAAGAATTACAAATCCACTATTCATCTTCTTTCTCCTTTCACGTTTTTCTCTAAATTTTAAATCACAAACTTTCATAAGCAACAAAATCGTCAATACTACTACCAAGGTTGACAATTTGTTCCCTAAAAAGAAGACCCATGACGTTTGATTCAACTCCATGAATAGCTGACTCTTGTGTCTGCAACATCTCAATTAATGTCTGCCCGATGATATTCTTTTTACTTTCAATCTTCAATTATCACCAACCAAACTTTCAAAAAAAATCAAAGTTTCTAAAATCTGCCGATTCACCATTAAACTGTTTATCAGAAGAAAAAAAATCAGTAACAGATTTGTTGTTCAAATCAGTAACAGAAAAAAAAATCTATATCTAAAATACCTACAGCAAAAAAAAAAACATACAGCCTAGAACTTCCGAGAAAAAAATTCAAAGCTACAAGTGTAACCAATCAAGTCCTATATGCTAGTTACAAATTGTTTACTGTTTATTTTAATTTTCAAAAATTTTAGAAATATAAAAAATGCAATAACAAAAAATCAAAGGTTTTAGGTTTGGTTGAAATCATCTTTTAATATATAGACGTATATACGGAAAAGAGTGATGCTTTAGTTACCTCTATATCTCATGAGGAAAACTAAACATATAAAACCCTAAGACATGTCGAATGAATCCAAAGCTTCAAATCTATTTTGGATATCAATTTTCCAGGCTCCACGTTGTACAAACATGGCCTATCATAAACTTGGAGTGTGAGGCACGTCTACTTCGTGAAGGGTAAAGATTTGAAAACAGCAATCGGAAAGGATAATGTAAAGATGTCCAAGGAATGTGCTTGTGACCATAAGGTTTAGATTCCAGTTTACTACAACAACACAAAATAAATACTCCCTCTGTTTATTATTAATTGATGTTTTAGATAAAAAATTTGTTTCTTTTTAGTTGATGTTTTAAGATTTTTATGCAAAATTTATTGCATTTTTGGTATTTTTGATTCTTTAAATTCTGCAGATTGATTTGTGATTGGTTAAATTATTTTTGAATTTGTGATAAATTATATTTTATTTAAAAAAATAAAAAAATTAATAATTTCTTAATATGTGTGAAAAACCTAAAACATCAACTATAAAAAAATAGGAGTAAAAAATAAAAGCTCGTGAAAATATTGAAATTTTTTGTTAGTTTCTGAAATTTTTTTTTGTCAAACAGCTGCTTATATTAGAATGATAGTTTGGTTTTTACAACAGCAAAACATTACAAGGAAAGATACTAAAAGATAATACAATAAAGCATATAGATATCGAATCCCGCGGAGGATGCTCGACGCACTAAAGAATTTGGATAGTTGTTGGATAAGCGGTCTCGGATCTGCAGGTGATCGAAAACTAATCCTAGTTTCTGAAATTGTTTCCACAACTTTTTTTAGCAAATTTTTTTTTGTCATTATGAATGCCAAATTTACATGCCGGTTATGTTGATAGTGGTCAATGTAAAACGTTCAACATTGGAGTCAATATATTAAAAGAATATACAATTAAATTCCTCTGGTAAACCACTACCAATTAAATCACTACAATTACCAAATCTATATTTCCAATTTATGTCTCTCTCAAACATTTTTTTAAAGGTTATTGATCTCTCAATATCGCAGGAGCTTGCGTACCGCTCATATGATGCAGACTTAGTCATCCTTGAAGGCATGGTAAGGCCAAATTATGTCATGAAAATGAAACACAGTGTAACTTGTGTTGGCTTTGTTAGCTAACTTCTTTAGCCGTTCTATTCAGGGCCGTGAAATTGAGACAAACCTTTATATATGCTCAATTCAAGTGTGAGTCTCTCAAGATTGAAATGGTACTAAAGTTTTACCCTCTTGTCTTGCCATTCTCGGATTAACGAAAACAAATGGTGCATATTTATTGTTTGTATTCCTCATGTTCATCATCATTTTGTTTGTACAGATGAAGCATGTCGAAGTAGCAGAGTTTCTTGGAAGACGGCTTTATGATTGTGTCTTTAAATACAATGAAGCTCTGAGTTAATTAAATTTGAGTATTATTGCTAATTTGGTATTCAGTCTTTTGCAGGTTTTTATCTAAAGGACGTGAACCTTCCAAACTCAGTTCAGATTGTAATATATATAAAACAAAAACAAAAACAAAAACAATAGAAGGTGATAAAATCAGATGACAAATACACTCAATCTAACCTCTAAGGAACAGAGATAAAATTGGGAGTATAAAAACTGTGCTGGTAAAAAAGAATCCCAGAATCTATTTGAATCCTCTTGCAGAGATCTTCCCTAAAAATATAGATGTAAGCAAATCCAGATTCAAGGTCGTCACAACACATGAATAAAGTCTTGTCATAAATGAAGTAACTAATGCGTTCTAGTATTGTGTGCTGCCTGGGGAAGTTACTTGTTGGCAAAGTCATTAACTTAATCCACACCACATTCTCTTCCTCTCTATTGATAGTATTCTTCGTTACCCAAACCTCAATCTCATTTGTTTGATAAGGTAGCTTTAACAAAGATAACCGATCTGCCTTAAAAACCGCAAGGACAAGTCGTTCCTCATATTGGCTCTTTTGACAAGGAAGGTTAAAAGGTTTGAAAGTCTCCATGGAGAAATCAAAGCTTTGGATGAAGAATTTATAAGTGTCAAGATTAATAGAAACCCAGTAGAGATTTCCATTCAAACACACACTTAACGTTCCATCATCTACGTGCCAAATGATGTCATAAGTTTCATCAATGAACTTGAATACTTGAGACGCACAGTCATAGATCGCAACTCTACACGAGTAATCTCTCTCATAATAAAGGCCCAAGACTTTGTAAGCCTTTTCAGGTCTACTATTATCATACCCTAATCCGAAACAAGAGAACCGTTCAAAGTCGTAATCCATGTAACCTGTCTCAACCACGGATTCCAGAAATTCATCACTTTGTTATGCGGATAAGCACAAAACAAGAACTCATCACAAGTCATCATGACTAGTAAATTATGCTGTAAAGGAAGATCAAAATAAGGTAAGTCACTCAAATCTATCCTTGGACCGATACTATTGGGTTCAATATCGATGATGTCTATCAAATAAGCCTTGTAATTGGTGTGGAAAACTAATTGAGGACGGGGACGAGACAAGTAGTTTCTGACAAAACTCTTGTCCTTAAAAAGAGAGTTCCATCGTTTACATACGCTTCTGAACCGAAAAAGAGATTGAGGTGGAAGACGAGACAGAATTTCGTTCTCCAAGTCCACAGGTAGTTGCAGAGCCATATTAGGGTTTTTTGGTAACAAATTTGTAGTTACTATATTGTAACTTCAATGATAAATAAAAGAAGATCAACTAATTTTTTAATAGGATTAGGAATCTTGCGTTTATATCTGTTAGAAATAGAATCCGATGATATCTTCCCCTAATATTAATGGGATTATATCGTTAGTTGTTGATTGATTACTGTTAGTCAAACTTATTCAGTTTACCAAAAAAAATAAACGAATTCTTATTCACGATAAGAGAATTTAAATTATTTATATGTTTACTAAGATACCTATGGATATCTTAGTAATACATTTTTATCTTATATAAAAAAATTAAAAATAAGATAAGTGATTTTGCGTAAGAAACTATGATAATACACTGGTTAAATTTAAATTTGATATTCACTTAATATCTTTTAATCAATATACATATGTAAACATATATAGGTATAAAATAATTTGTGTTGGATATTTGAGTTTAATGTTAAACATTTAACATTTAAGTTATCTGACAAACACTAATGTGGAACATTTAAATTTAATGTTAAATGATTAACATTTAAGTTAAATGTTTAACATTAGGAATAAATGGTTAAAATAATAAACGGTTGCAAACGTACATTAAATGACACAATCATTCATGGAAAGTTAAGACACATGGGAGTTCGACATAGTACGGTACATGAGTTGATCACTCACGGGGTGATTACCTTAGATTTTGTTCGGTCTCAATAAAATCTAGCCGATCATTTGACAAAAGGACGAGCTAGAGATTTAGTGATAAAGTCGGCAAAAGGGATGGGATTAAAGTCCATTTGAAATCCTTAGTGATGGGATACCCAATTCCCCTCTAATACAACGTTAGAGGTTGAATTCAATGTGGAAAGCCCACACTTGAAGATTGAAGCACTAGTTTACATCATCCCAAAGTAAGTGCTTAGACCTGCA
>OVAX01001714.1:19827-39861 GCA_900406405.1 Lepidium africanum | reverse complement strand
GAAATCAGAAAGACTTATCTGGTCTAGAGGAGAAATCAGAAATTACTCCCTGAATCCTCACATCGTCACCTTTCTCGAATCTTCCGACNAATCAGAAATTACTCCCTGAATCCTCACGGCGTCACCTTTCTCGAATCTTCCGACGCGAAAAGCCCAAATGAAATCGCGAATTCCGGATCATGATGTGAAACCTCGGACTCGATCAAATGAAAATCGATGTTTGAGGAGGAAGAAATGAGGAGGAATAAATGAAATTCGATGTTCGAGAAGGAAGAAATGAAATCGGAAGAGATGAAGAGGAAGAAATGAAATCGGAAGAGATGAAGAGGAAGAAATGAAATCGCGAAGTCTGGATCACGGTTTGGGGACAAGATGCTACCACGTAACTTTGTGAGACGTTTCTTCTGTCTCAACATATTTAGACGTTTCATCCGTCTAAATGATTTTTTTTTTTTTTTTTAATCACATGATACTTCTAAAAGCTTACCATTAAGAGTGCTCTAACTAACTCCTTTATGAGGTACTTTATTTGAAACAGAAAAAGAATATAAACAGCTTCCCCAACTATTGATCATCAGGTGACCTAGAACTAACTAATATTGCATTCACTATATTTTTCAAATTCCTATTTTTCGTCTCAGCAAGGAGAATAAGGTGTTGTGCGCTCATGAATAATCCCTTCTTTTAAACAAAATGCATTTAACATATCAGATTTAAATTCACCTCGTCTGTGAGACAACCTTATACGTTTAATTTTCTTTTCTAGCTAATTTTATATTCAGACTTATAAACCAGAAAACATTATAAGCCTCATCCTTTGAACTCAACAAATAGATATGAGTGTATCTCGAAAAATCATCAATAAAAGTGATATTGGAGCGTTTACTTCATCTACTTACACAATTTCTGAAATCAGCAATGTATATGTGAACAAGTTCTAGAACTGTAAAAGTAAGGAAGCCATTTTTAAAATCGGAAGGACAAAGTCGAGGATCTCTCTCTAAAAAGGGTGAAAATCGCCTAACCCTATTTTACTCCACACCCACCGGCAGTCGGCCTCACGCCAGCCGGCGAGAATAGCCCCATGCCAAAACCCAAGAAAAAGAAGCTGTTAAAGAAGAAGACCAGTCCCTCCTCCTTAGCGAAATTCCCACGAATTCTTGACCAGATTCGAGCAAACAAAGCCAAATCCTCCAATGGCAAGCTTACTAGTGACGATTCGGGACCTCCTCCACCTCCTCTGAGCATTGCAACCTCAGCTGTTGAAACTCTGAACAAGCAAGCTACAAGCTCCAAACCGGTTGTTAGCAACATTGAGCTTACCTCGCCTCCTCCTGCTAGCTCGCTTAACTTGATTCCACCTGGTGAGCCTCAACCTCCTGCCACCACCTCTCCCTCGCGGAAATGGTCACAACTCTTTGCTGAATCGGCTAAGCTCTGTCGGGTTAGTGAACCAGAAGCACATGTGTCTGGAGCTCGTTTTATTCCCATTCCTGAAGAAAATCTCGTCAAAGCAAAGGATGAATTCAAGGAGTTTATCTACGCCCAATTCCATGGTCCTTCTCCTGATAAGGGGCGGATTATAGGAGTGCTCAATGCTATTTGGGCTCACTCGGGACCTCGGATTTGGGTCCATACCATTGGTGATGGAGCTTTCCTCCTCAGAGTAACAAATCCCCGAACCTGTGCGTTACTGCTTAGTAGGAATATGTGGAGTATAGCTGGATCTCCAATGTTTGTCTCTGATTGGTCGCCTGATATGGAACCCACTCAGCCACCTCTCACCCGTGCCTAGGTTACAGTGGAGTTTAGAGGAATTCCTTTTTTCCTATTTGATCGAGACAACCTTAGTCGAATAGCCACTGGGATTGGTGCTCCTATCTCGCTTATGCCAGAAACAGAACGAAAAGAGAACCTTGAAGTGGCAAAGATTGTCGTCGAAATCAACCTATTGGAAGAGCTTCCCACCAAGCTCATCTCTGGTTTGCCGAATGGTAGGGAATACGAGATTTCCGTCTCATACCCGTGGCTCCCAGATCGCTGCTCTGCGTGCAACGAATTTGGTCACACCAATAATAAGTGCCCTTTGATAAAACCTATAAAAGGTGTGGTTAGCGATTCTTCTAGGCAGGTTCGACCTGTATGGCGATAAAAGCAAACCAAATCACGCTCGAGAGGACGCTCTGTTACGCATCGGACTAAACCAAGGCAAAGGGATTAAGCCAAATCACCTTCTCCTACCCCTTTGATTCCAGAAATGACCCAAGAACCTCCTCAGGCAACTTCTGCTTCTGTCTCTAAACCAGACTCTATAATACTAGCTACTGTTTTGGATGGGTCTGAAACACCACACCAGTCCCAATCTCCAACCCAATCAGATGATGTGACGCTTCCACCAGAACCTGGAGAGCCAACAGATCCCACACAACCAGTGCCTAATCCACGTCTTTAACCTACTCTCAAGGAGGATCTTTTCCTTTTAGTGTCAGCTAAGAGGCGGGGCCGCAAGGCCAACCACTATCATATAAGGATTTTTGCCTGGAACATAAGGGGACTTAACAATACTCGTCGTCAGGATATGACTTAGAACTAATAACCCTTTTTTTGGTGCGTTTTTAGAGACGCATATACAACCTATAAATTCAAGGAGAGTGGAGAGAGATATTCCGCAGGGATGGAAGTGGTTCGGAAACTTTAACACCAACAATACTGCTAGGATAATAGTCACTTGGAACCCAAATTTTGCCATGTTCTTATACTCGGCTTCGGCGCAACAAGTCACTTGTGGATTCTTCAATGAGGCGCTTAGGTTGAATCTCACAGTCACATTTATCTATGGATTCAATGAGGTTGATCGAAGAACTAATCTTTGGAGGGAATTAAAAGACATGAATGATTCATCCCCGGTAAATCGGTTTCCTTGGGTTGTTTTGGGGGACTTTAATCAAATTCTCAAGGTGGATCAACACTCAAATAGCCAATTGGAAGAGGTGGATTGTACAGGTATAGAGGAAATGAAATTAGCTTTGTTGGATGCTGAGTTTTTTAAAGCAAGGTCCACAGGTCTAAGATATTCATGGTGGAACAATTGTGAGTCTAATCCTATCTCGAAGAAGATTGATCATATTCTCATAAATGAGCATTGGGCCAGAAACTACCAAGACTCTTTCGCTGAGCTCATGGCTCCACTACAATCGGATCATGCGGCTAGTATTTTCAGAATTCCCACAGCAGGTCGTAGGCAAAAGAAACCCTTCAAGTTTTTTCATCATTTGATTGATCACTCTGATTTTTTGAGCATTGTGGAAGAACATTGGACTGGTCAATTCCACTATTGGCTCCGCGCAGTACAAGCTGGCACGTGCCTTGAAGCTTCTTAAACTTCATCTTCGTAGCTTAAATGCTAGATCCTACAGTGGCATAACTGCAAGGGTCAAGGATCCGGGAGAAAAGGTCTCTGTTTTGCAGCAACAACTTCTTTCTAACCCCACAGCTACATTAGTAACACAAGAACATGTTGAGCGAGCTAAATGGCACAATCTACTACAAGTAGAGGAGAAATTTTACAAGCAAAAATCAAGGGTGCAATGGCTTCATTTAGGTGACAAGAACACGACTTATTTTCACAAGATGGCCACAACTAGACTTGCAAGGAATCATATTCATGTTCTTCTAGATGAGGCAGGGAATCGCTACTCAGGACAAGAGGAGCTTAAAGCTCTTGCATCTGAATACTTTGGCAATATACTAGGACACATATCTATGACACAATCTGGAGCATCAGTTGATTACCTTAGGGATCTTATGCATTTTCGATGCACATATCAGATGCGGGCTGCTCTGCAAAAGCAAGTCTCAGAAGAGGAGATTAGGACCACGTTATTCTCTCTTCCGACTGATAAATGCCCTGGGCATGATGGCTACACTGTGGAGTTTTTCCGTTCATCATGGTCAATTGTTGGTCCTTCTGTTATTGCTACTGCCTCTGAGTTCTTTCTATCTGATAGACTGCTCAACGAATTTAATTCTACAACCATTGAGCTGATCCCAAAGGTTCATCATGCTTCTACTCTAAATGAATTCCGCCCAATCAGCTGCTGTAATTTTGTTTACAAGGTCATATCCAAGATACTCGCGAACCGATTGAAACCGATCCTCTTGAAATGCATCTCGCCATCACAATCTGCCTTCCTCAAGGGCCGCAGCTTAGGGGAAAATGTTCTGTTAGCTATGGAGATTATTCGACATTATGACAAGCCAAGATGACCAAAGAGCTCGATGCTTAAAGTAGATTTAAGAAAAATGTTTGATACGGTTTGCTGGGACTATGTGATTAAATTGCTGCAGGCTCAGAATTTCCCTCGGTCATATATTGCTTGGGTCACACAATGTATATCCACTCCCTCTTTTTGCAGTTTCAGTCAATGGCGAGCTATCATCAACCTTTACATCACAAAATGGATTAAGACAAGGGGACCCTTTGTCCCCTTACTTATTCATCTTGATAATGGAATCACTAGGCTCCTTGCTTAATCGAGCTGTAGTTATAAACCAAATCCAGCTTCACCCAGCTTGCGCGAACCCGCACATCTCTCACCTGTTATTTGCCGACGACCTTCTCATCTTTTCCGATGGTTCACAGACATCACTTACAGGGATATTTGCAGTTCTATCTCGGTTTAAGGACTTCTCTGGCCTAGACATGAATGCTTCAAAGTCACAGATTTTTCTCTCTGTTTATAATGTAATGGACAAGATGCAGCTACTAGATGTCTCGGGTTTATCGGAAGGGTCTTTCCCGTCGCGGTATCTTGGGCTGCCACTGCACATAAAACGTTTAAACATGACTTCACTACAGCCGTTCATTGAGAGGATAACATCAAAGCTACACTCATAGACAGCAAGATACCTTTCATATGCAGGTAAGATCCGCCTAGTCTCATCGGTGATATATGGTATGGTTCTTTTTTGGAGTCAAGTGCTGCAGCTACCGAAGGCTTTCTATAAGAAGGTGGATTCTTTGTGTTCTGCCTTCCTTTGGAAGAACTCTTCTACGACTAATGCAATAGGAGCTAGAGTGGCATGGAGGGATGTATGCAAACCAAAGGCAGAAGGTGGCCTAGGGTTGAGATTACTAGAGGATTTTGATATAGCATTCAGGTTGAAACGTACTTGGAGTTTCTTTGAAAACCCATCCTCAATTTGGGTGCAATGGCTTAAAGGTAATGTTTTCAACAGGAAGAGCTTTTGAATGATGGACAGCTCTCAAAGACTCTCTACACAGGTCTGCAGCATGCTTCAACTGAAACCTCTTCTCAAACAGCTTCTTCGTTGTGAGGTAAGGGATGGATTTGATGCTTCCTTTTGGTATGTGAATTGGACAGATCTAGGGGACCTCATCTCATTCGTAGGTGCGAATGGGCCACGAGATTTACACATAAACCATGAAGCTTGTGTGGCCGATGCAGTAAGGGATGGTTCTTGGAACATCCCAAGTGCCAGATCAGACCAAGCTCAAACACTTCAGATTACACTCACAACGATCACGCCTCCTACAATGAGCAGAGGATCTGATGTTTATCTTTGGAAATTTGCAACAGGTGTATACAAAAATCACTTCTCCACTAGAGACACATGAAATTTCATAAGGATTATAGGACAACTTTTCCAACCTGCAAAAGCTATATGGTTCAAGGAGGCGGTTCCAAGATACAGCTTGATACTATGGCTGGCTGCACTAAAGCGATTGGCAACGAGGGATCGCCTCATCTCATGGAACCTGACAGTGCCTAATGCTTGTATGCTATGCGGAACTGGTCTTGAGACAAATGATCACCTCTTCTTCCAATGCAGCTTTGTCCAAGCTGTGTGGCTGCCTTTTGCATCGAGAATCCTCAGCAACCCACCTCTTACGCTTCAACAAGCTTTCACTTGGTGCTTACCTCGACACAATTCTCTCAAGCTCAACGGTATTATAGCTCGGTTAACTCTCCAACTGGCGATCTACAGTGTTTGGCTAGAACGTAATTCCCGTATCTTCAAGCAGCTCTCTTCCCCTCCGGCCTCAATCCATGTCTCCATGGACAGGATCCTACGCAGTCGACTACTCTCCTACCCGGCGCCTTCCTCCTCATTTCCCTCTCTCCTTGAATTTTACTTTGGTTGTTTTTTGCCTCCCCCTTAGCTAATTTACTAGATGTTCCAGTTCCAGTTTCTTAGTATGTAATTAAGGTACTCCTTCGATTGGTGATATAAGATTTAACATTGAAAACCAAAAAAAAAAATTCTAGAACTGTAGAAGTACGAGCAACAACCTGAGAAAATGGCTTACGGGAGAGCTTTGCCTCTGCACAAAATTCACACTTAGTTAAATACTATTATTCACATTGTCAGGAATGAGATTAGCACATTTTAACCTTTTAACTGATTTTTCATTTAAATGACCCAATCTTTCATGCCAGGTTTCAAGAGAACAAGCCAAATATGCAGAAGCATTAAACACTTTTTCATTCATAGTTTCAAGCACAAACAAAGGAGGTCCATCGCGAACTGACATATTGTTTTTTCACCTCATCTTCACCACCATACTTCTTTTTAGAAGACTCCAGATGATGAGGGCCTCAGTGGAGAGATCCTCGGATATGGATTCAACGGATCGACCTTGGTGAATCCGAACCAGTGAAAACTAGGTGAAGACAGATTTGATTAACTCTCTCAATCGGTGGAGGTTGATTGACTCTCTCAATCGGTGGACGTACTAGATTGTTTGAACCACAAAAATAAGCTAAGACGCTGCTTCTAAAGAGCTAAGTGAATCACACACTTAAATCAAAAGAAATGATAATGCTTCAAGGAAAACACTCTTGAAAAAGAACAAAATACTTTTATTAATCTTGATTGAAAAGATGCCTTCTACAAAGGAAGAAATGAGATTTATATAGAGCTCTTACATGATTATACTAATGTTCTAAAAGAGTAGAAACAAGAAAGAAATCTCACAATTGAATACAAACTAGCCGTTGGACAATAATGAGCAAATCGACCCAAATATGGGAACTTGAGCTAGGGTTGAGTCTTGAGAGCTTAGCCATGAATGTGTGATGTCTAGGGACGTCTTGATTCATTGAATTTACGCTCAAGTTGTAGCTGAAGCAATGATATAGCCGTTGGAGAGTTATGGCACAAAGTGTGAATGCGTCCAAATATGGCAAGTAGACTCTCCAAGGGAGTTGCTTAATCTTGTGAATGCTGGAGCATGGCAATACTTCTAGGGATGTTTTTAATTGGTCTGAATAATCCCCTGGTAGCCAAACATAAGCTTGAAATCCTTTGAGATAAGTTGATCCCGGACTTTCCTTAAACAGCTCCAAATCGACCCATCTTTTTAATTGGAGCGTATCTGGAGGATCCGGTGGTGGTTTCAAGCATTCTTGGGCTTTTTAGAACCATGAAAGATCCACAAATATTTTCCAAGTGGTTTGGAATGAAGGCTGCACCTGAGCTGGGCTGTGTTGCTCGATATTTGGCGTTGTCGCGCATATGGGCTCATTGAAGATCCACCAACTTCTAAAATTCATATCTTTCAGGTCCGGGCTTTGTTTTGGCTGATTCAACTTCGAGGAGTTAGATATTGAGTCATGAATCCATAGAATATTGATTCGTGACTTGTTTCTTTCTGTATCGTCTGTAAATCTTCGAAGAGTGGCCGCATATCCTTGTGGAGTCCAAATATGGCAAATGATGTCTAGGTTGTGTATTCATGGGCCAGGGTTGGGCATTGATTATTGAAACCTCCTCATGGACCTCTGAATTGTTTGAAGTCTTCATGTATTGCTCGGCCAAGGCCCTTTGGTTAGAATCCTTCTCGTCTCGACCTTCCCGGATTCCATTCGTCTTCAGTTTGATCATTGCAGTCGAGGGTCACATCACCAGATGTCTTTAGCTGACTCATAGTTGATATAAATGTCGAAGAGAGTCTTGGAGAGATGTCGAACTATATGATCTCTGTAAATACGATTATGTTCTTCAAAAAGTACCTTCTAGCTTGAACTTGGAAGTTTTAGAACCATCAGATGAATCTACTGCGGTCTGCAACATCCTTCTTTTCCAACACGTAGTCCAGCCCCACAACCTTAAAGAAGAACATAAGTTCCTAAGACCAACTCCAGTAATTAGCTCCCATCAATGGTTGCATTTTGGACAAGTCTGGCGTGATCGAATTCTTCGGCATCCTGAATTGAGTGTTGAAAATCCAATGTTATTTCTCTCAAGATTGAGAAAAATATTCTGCCTACTTCGTGCAAAGTTACAAGACATATTCACTCAAGAGTATAATATGCTCTCAAGAACTATGAACCCTGTTCAAAGCGCTCAAAAATAGAAGAAAAAAAGAAAAATCAGAGGAGTCAAGAGAATATTGTATTAAAAATATGATTTCAAGAAATAGGAACATCTCTCTACTTATAGACTTACACCGAATCAATAGACTTGAATTACAAGCATGATTCTCGTTTAGTCTCTCAATCATCACAAAATAACTGTGGTCTTAGAAACGTATGAGCAATGAATTTTGAAGAATTAATTTCTGATTTGAAGTAATTAAAAGACGAAAGTTACGCTGAAAATGAAAGAGAGTAATACTAACATTCTCTACTTGAAGGAAATAGATGGAGCAAAATAAACTAGAGTGCTTTACTATTTGGTTAGCCAACTTTAGTTTGTCCTGTGATATAGATCTCTATAGAGTCATGCATATGCTAAGATATGTTCATAGCTAATGTTTTTTTTAGATGATTACATCTGAATTTTGAGTTCTAAGTGAATGAAAATTCTTTGGTTTGTTGTTGCAGTCAAGTGGTGGGATGGCCACCAATTGGGTCACATATGATGAATAGTTTGGTTAATAACCAAGCTATGAATGTATTAAAAGCTGAAGAAGAAGGTGAAGATAGGAAGAACTAAGTTGTCAAGAATGATGAGGTCAAAGATGTGTTGATGAAGGTGAATGGGAAACTTTTGGGTTTAGGGTTTGTTAAGGTGAATATGGATGGAGTTGGTCTAGGCAAAAAAAGTGGATATGAGAGCTCACTCATCTTACAAAAACTTGGCTCAGACCTTTGAAGAAATGTTCTTTGGAATGACTGGTCAGTTCTGTTTTCAAATGCTCAAAGTATAAACTTATGCTTTCGACTAACATTTCTCTGCTTCAATTCACAAGGTACTATATTTAGAGACAAGACTAAACCATTAAGACTTTTAGATGGATCATCAAAGTTTGTACTTACTTGTGAAGATAAGGAAGGTGATTGGATGCTTGTGGGTGATGTTCCTTGGAGGTAAATTGAGCAATGTTTCAACAAATCAAAACATCATTAGCCTCTGTTAAGATCTTTATCAATTTCTCCCTTTTTGTATATTAGAATTTTTATCAACTCGGTGAAAAGGCTTCAAATTATGGGAACCTTGGAAACTAAATGGACTTGGAGGTATGTTTAAAATGATCATCTTCTGGTTTCTTCCTGATTAATGAGAGAAACCAATTGAAAACATTCTTAATGCAGGTTCAAGACGTCAAGAACAAAAGGAAAGATAACTAACAACCCTGTTTAACTTCCTTACCAAAGCTGGCACTGTTATGGTCTTTGGAGTTTTGCAAGTTTATTCAATACTTTTTGAAGCAAGTGAACCGAGAAATGAATAAATAAAAAGCATGTAGAAGCTTAGGTTTGATTTTAATCCGGATATCTGGATTCGGTTTTGTCTTTCAGGGTATTCAATTAGTAGTTTTGTTGGTCTTTCACCTCAGTTGTTTCATCTTTTGTCTTTTCATCTTTCATCTTTTGTCTCTCATAACATATTGTAAAATAGTTGAAGTTATATAATGCGGTCAAATAGTTCTGTTTCTTTTTTGAGTATTGGTGGTTGGAGATACCCAGAAAGGTATAGGCCCATTAAGAGAACGAGCCCAATAAAGGTGAGCTCAAGATCTGGAAAAGGAAAGAAAATCAGTCCGAATCGGAGTAATAAATGTGAGATCATTCGAGTTAATAGGGAGCGAGATTGACGAAAACGGAAAGGAAAAGATCGGGCTCGATAGCATTTAATGCAAATTGATTCAAAGGAGTGTGATTAACGCGATAATTATAATAAAAGGGGAGAAGAGACGAGCTGGAAAGACATCTCGATTTAGCCAAAATTTGCCTTGTACTAGAAATGGATCTCTCTCTCTTGTAAACTTTTGGTGAATCTTTAAGTGATAAATTAAGAATCAACAAATTGGCGCCGTATGTGGGGAGAGAATATAGAAGCTACGTGATCTATCAGTCTACGGTAAGTACTAGGTGAATTCACAAGCTATGAGGGATTTGGGCGCATTGAGCAACCCAAACTCATCGGCGTTCAACACGAATGACCTATGGAACGGGGAGCATCATTCCAACACCCATGTCGGAGGCAACAACGTATCAACAAAAATCACGAACAATTGCGGAGCTACGCACGATGGCTAGCACTGTAACGGAATAATTCCGCCAAAGCGAACTCCATAATCAGGAGTTACAAGCTCAAATTCATCGTTAGGAAGAAGAATTGCGGAAGCAACTCTCAGAGCTCCGAGCAGCTGTCCTAGGATCCGACAACGAGAACACATAGGAAACTCCATCGGAAGAACACAATCCACCATACGGGATCCTCCGAGGAACACAAGTCCCAACAGCCAGAGAACGAGCGAATGGCTAGGTCACATGGGTAAATCCTGTGGTTCAGGAATGAAACGGTGAATCTGTATCCCAACCCGTAATGGTAGATGATACACCAAGCAACGGCAGCGAGCTGCAAGGTCTAAAAGACAAGCTATCACAAGTGGAGGCAATGTGTCAAGAGATTCGAGATAAAATACGGCGTGCAGTATCACCAGAACAGGAGGCACCAAACAATCGTCAACCGGAGAGCACGCTGGAAATCAACGAGCTCAAGATGATGATGGCTAAAACCTAACAAGACTATACTAGCATTTGTTCCGAGTTACATCGCGCCGTATCAACGGCACCAGAGATCAAGTGTATGGTAGAACAAACTTGGCATACACCTTTTACAAAGCGGATTTCGAGTGCCAGGATCCAAGACATCAGGAAAATCAAATTTCTTTAATACGCAGGAAATATTGATCTCACAGCTCACATCAAGTCATTTCGTCTAGCTGCTGATAGGTCGCACCTAGACAGTGAACAAAAAGATGCCGATTTCTGCAAATTATTCTCCTGAAACCTTATCGGTCCCGCACTGGATTGGATCTCAACTCTATCGAGAGAATCCATCGACGGCTTTGAGCAACTCGCAAAAGTATTTCTGAAGCACTACTCGATTATCATAGAAAATCGAACCACGATCGATAGTATATTTAATCTCACCCAAATGAAGTTCGTACCACTGTGCGATTATATTGCACGCTTCAAAGAGATGAAGTCATGAAGCATTAATGTAACCGACGATATGGCACTGATCGTGCTAAAAAGAGGAATATGACAAGCATCGACTTTCAGGTAGGACTTAACCATGCGACCTCCCAGCTCGTTAGATGATGCCTTTCACAGGGCAACGAACTTTATAGTTTAGGAGGAATGTAGAAACAAGTTAGGTCGGCAATTCAAGGAAGGCGGTAAGCGTTTTGATAAAAAGGAGGTAGCAAAGACCCATCCAAACTCAAGCAAGGGTCAAAGTAGCGATCGACAGCAGGGTGAAAAGTTGACGCAGGGACGACATTCATTTGTAGTCAGTAAAACAACAAAATCAGGAAGCCAGTTGACATGTCAAAATTCTGCGATTACCACCAGGCATACGGACACACTCTGGAGGAGTGCAAGGTAGTGCAATGGTTGAAGGAGGAAAGAAAATGGAAAGAAGCAAATGAGAAAAGTATGGAAGAATGGGGCGGAGCAATGAAAACGAGATCGAAGCCTGGGAGCCAAAGAAGAAATGGTTGAGGCAAGCAAGGAAAAGCAGATTCCCAAGCCGCGAGTCTCAGTCATCATCGGAGGTTCCAATCTTTACGGAAGCTCTGTAAACGCGATAAAAGCACATCAAAGGAAGGCCGAGACACAATCTTCGAGCTCGGGATCCAGCCAACAAGATCCCATAATAATGTTTCGGGAAAGCAAAACCACCCATCTCGACAAACCACTTGACAACGCGTTTATAATTGAACTTGACGTCGGGGGAGTCGAGCTGGCAAGGATACTCGTCCACACAGGAAGTTTCGTTGACCTTCTTTTTTGCGACGCCTTCAAAAGAATGGGTTTTGAGGACAAGGAGTTAGTAGGGAGCAAAACTTCTTTAACAAGTTTCTCAAGAGACACCGTAATGTCTATGGGAACGATACAACTTCCAGTCAAGGCATCTGGAGTCAGAAAAGTAACAAATTTCGTGGTGGTAGATCAACCGGCCCCCTTTAATGCGATTCTCGTTAGACCATTTCTCTACGCAATGAAGGTGATTGCGTCAACACATCACCAATGCATAAAATTCCCAACAAGTAACGGAGAAGGGATAATTCACAGCAACCTAGCGGCTTCTAGACGTTGCTACCAGTAGAATTTTAAACGGGTATGGGACCAGACTTTATAGCAATTAATAGAGACGCGAGATAACACAAACATACAGCAAGTGAACTCATGAACCAAAAATTGGATGAGATGAGGATCATCAAAGTAACACTAGATCCCAGCTATCCTGACAAAGGACTAAGCATTGGAACTGGCCTTGATCCTGAAATACGACTAGAACTCGAAACATTCTTAAGAGAAAACATGACAATGTTTGCCTGGACTCCACATGACATGGTTGGGATCAGCCCAACGGTGACAACTCACGAGCTAAATGTCAACGATACCTATAAGCCTGTCAAACAAAAACAAAGAAAACTTGGTCCAGATAAGGCTAAAGCAGTTAGAGAGGAAGTCGAGAAACTACTGAAGCTGGGATCAATCAGGGAAGTTAGGTATCCCGAATGGTTAGCCAACCACGTGGTGGTCCTAAAGAAAAACGGGAAATAGAGAGTATGCGTTGATTTTATAGACTTGAACAAAGCGTGCCCTAAAGACAGCTATCCGCTCCCTCACATCGAAAAAATCGCCAAAGCTACAGCAGGACACTAATTACTATCTTTCATGGACGCCTTTGCAGGCTAGAATCAGATCTTCATGCATCCCAACGACGAGGAGAAAACGTCTTTCATCATGGAACAAGGTACATATTGTTACCGGGTGATGCCTTTCATGCTAAAGAATGCCAGAGGCGAGTCTAGCCCCCTTCTTAATCATAATTTTTTCTTTTGAAAGTCGCAGAAAAATAAGGAGAAAGAATTGCAAAGAAAACAACCTGAAGTTATAATCACATATTTCCGAAGGGGGCAAAATCATGGCAAGTTATAATCATACAAGCCCCAAAGGGGTAAAAAACATAAAAGTTCAAAAAAGATTAACAAAATATATGACGAGACCATCGCAGTAATCTAAGCCCGATCCTCAATCTCATCAGCATTAGCAGCACCCGGTTCAGCATTTTGAGTCTCGTCACTAACCGTTGTCTCTGTAGCCACCTCATTAACAGGAGAAGAGCCTTCGGTCAAGAAGCTAGTGGGATCAACTGGAGGAGTCCCTATGGAAGCCTTTGCGCCAGGAAATAGATATGGAAAAGGCAGTTCATCAATTACTAAGTCGAGCTCCTCCTTATATTTCGACTTCGTCAAGGCTAGCTTCTCACTAAGAACAGCCCGCTTGTTGACCGCATTAAAATCCCTAGATTCAAACTCGTCAATCAACATGAGGTTTGAATCGAACTCGCGTATATCCAAACTGAGCGTCCACTCTTCCTCTTTACGAACGCACATCCCGCGGACCAATTCAAGCACTTCACGCCAGCGGGAATCCAGTGCCTTCATTTCCTCACATTTGGCGTGAATTTGAGTTGCAAGATCAGAGTTCCGCTTCTTCAAAAGCTCAATCTCTTGAGCTATTCGCTCATTCTCGTCAGACAAGACCAAAAGTTTCGAGGCAAGGCTATTCTTTTCTGATGAAAGAGTTTTCACTTTGTCATTGAATTGTGTCGTTCGTTCTTGAGCGTCTCTTCGAGCTTTGCGCGAGTAAACTGAAGCTCCTCGAAGTTTCCCACCGAAGGACCATCACGGAGTTCGCTCTCTAGGGTAAAGACAACGTTCTGCATATCAGCAGAAGCCTGTCTCGAACAGAATCAGTTAGAAGAAGAAAGCAGTAACTTAACTTAGGCACATACAAGATAAACAGAGACCACACCCAAGATTGAAATGCAAGTGCGGCCTAAAACTTAGCCTGCTCAAACATCTATTCCACTGGGAAGAAGGGAACTTCGTTGCTGTGCAGATAAACAAGAACTTCTGCAGGATTAGAGATGGTATGGCGATTGACGTCGTCAGGGAAACCACTTAAGAAAGGCTAGTCATCTGGCTTATCACAACGAGTTCATTTTGAAGCAGGAAGAAGCGAGCCTGAAGGCAAGGTCAATGACACTGAGGGCTGAGACGCCTTCCCGTCCTCCAGCATTATGAAACTCTCATCTTTGTCGGCCTTCTCATTCTCTTTGACCACCTTCTTCCTCCTCAGAGCCGTGATACGCATGGATTTTGGCTCGGGATCTACGGGTTAAAGGCTTGGGACGGCAGACTGCTTAACTGTCAGCAACACGAAGAAGACATAAACCAAAATACAAGAATCAACATGCAAAATCTAAAAAAGAAACTAACCTAAGGACAGACCTGGAATAACAGGATCAGATTTTAAGCAGCGTTTAATCCGAAGGGTGGAAAATGAATCCCAATGCACCTTGCCATCTCTCAACTTTTTGAGAAGAGTCAGAACTGATTCCTTGAATAGAGGCAACGAATAAGCTTCAAAATGAGAAGACGAGTTAAGTGACCACGACAATGAAGCATATCAAACAAAAATAAACAAAGCGACAGATAACCAGATTTGTCTTTCCAATCCTGAAAGATGTATTCATGACTGAATCGTCTAATAACCACCAGAGTAAGCTTGAAAAAGAAAAAAATGATGCATCCATTTAGTATCCTTATTAGGGATCCTGTCAAGGACTCTGCGTTCATCGCGATTGGAAAGATAAACGGTTTTTGAACCATGATTCCTAATGACGATATAGAAGTAGAGAAGCTCGTAACCACCAATGGGAAACTTTGCTTCAACCCCGCGAACGAGTAGAGCGAGAGCGATTCAAAGAAACGAACGGCACGTTTGAGCAAACAAAAGATTTAAGGAGTGAAAGATTGAAAAAGTGCACTCGGGATGTGATAATGCAGATTACAGTCACTGAAGTAAGTGACATAAGCACGAACCCTTCCCTCCAGAGAATCTTCCGGAGACTAGTCCTCGTTAGCGACAATAATATCGAGGTTCGCCGGAAAATTATACTCATCGCGAAGGCGGGCAAGACCCTCAACGTCAAGCCCTAAGGTCTTCCTTTGGGAAACTCTAGGTTTGACCGTCGGCTTCCAAGAATCGTCCGAGATGGTATCGGAGTTATCATTGGGATTAGGAGAAAAAGCAAGAGAATTAGGAGTAAGAGGACGAGTGCTAGCTTTCCGCGACTATGAACAAACGATCGAGATAAACTAATAGGGGGACAACAACCGAGCTCAAAAGCAGTAAACGAGCTCAGCTAAGCGGGATAAAACGTTAACGATCAAAAATCTCCAAAGTTAATGTAAGAATATCTTGTAGGGAAAGACAAGATAATAAAAGAGTCTAACTGGCCAGAATATAAAAACAAAGTAATAAGCGCGCTTAAAATAAAATAACCAAATATCTGAAATCGAAAGCAAAGAAATTCAAAGTCGTAAAATCATGCTAAATAAAAAGAAAAGAAAGAAATAACAACAGTAAAGGTAACAAAAAGAAAAATTCTTTAGTCCTCCGATAAGCCAGGACTCATGATAGGTGTAGCAGCTGGCTCGCAACCGACATCGGTATCAACATCTTAATCAGAGTCCGTGAGGAAGTAATGATAACCCAAATTGAGATCAGAAACATCGTCAGCTTCATCCATACGATCGTCCACAACCAGGCGATCCTTCTCTATAGCAAGCAAAAAACCATTAAGGTTTGGGACCCCCGACTTCATTTCATTCAGGAGCTGGAGCCTGATGTCAGCACGAGATTTCAAGACTCGATAATCGGAATGCCTCCTCAAGTGCTTGAACTTGTTACGAACTTCAACCAGATGATCTTTGTATCGCCTCCTCAGCAAGATGAACTTCTTGCGAACAGCATAAACTACAACTCTATCGCAAGAGATCCTCCATTGATGACGTTTAAAACGAAGTGTCTTCGCGGTGTAGTTAGTTTTGCAATGAGTACAAGCCAACTTCTTCTTCACCTTATCCACCTCCGCACGAAAATTAGCAATCTCCATGTCACGAGCAATCACCACGTCGTTGAAGATCCTGACTGAGTCCGTAAAGCCGCTTGAAGATGCGCCGGACAAGCTTGGAGGAGTACTAGTCAGAGTACCAGACTTAAAACCACCAATGGTCTTGTTAACAAAATCCATAAACTGTAAACCAAAAAGGAAAAAGGGCATATCCATAACTCCTTTTTAAAGAAAGAGAAAACGCAACTAAAAAGAGCAAGTAGATGATTACCACTCCGAAAGCTCCAGCGAGCTCAATATAAGCATCGTTAAATGCCATGTCATCCAATGGAGGAAGTGCGTGACCTCGCGCGGTAAGGTGGTGAAGAACCTCGAACATCATTTGCGGATCTTCAATAATCGGGTGATTGATGTGGGTCAGGTTTTACCCTAAATAATCTACTGCAAGTGCACATCAATAAAGTAGTAGTACTTAAGGATCGTATCCACGAAGAACCAAATTTGCACTTTGGATTATCTATTCTATCTCAAGCTATACCAAATCGATATCAATGATGAAAATCTAACAACTTAAATTGTTTGCAATCAATAATAAAACATTAGACATCGGGTATTCATCAAGAAACAGGAATCTAATCAGGGAAATTATTCAGGGAATTACAGCTCTATTCTCGACTTGAACTTAATGATTTGATAAGCCCACTGTCGTGGCACTTATCACTCAATCTAGCAACCTAGAAAATCCTAACTTTCATTGGTCCTAGCGAAGCAAATTGGCATTACCGAATGAGTTCAATTATCCACAATTCATTCTAACTATCAACTGTCGTTGGTTACAATCAATTGCTCATCTAAACTAGTTCTGGTTCTTAACAAACTTTTGACAGGCTAACAACCTAGATTCATAAACTAGTTGATCAGGCTAATTTAAGCATTAAGCAAGAGTTTAGATGGAGAACTTCTAACAATCAATCCTATTTAATCCCCAATCATTGATTCCTAAATCTCTAGAATCCCTAAACCTAACAAGAGAACTACTCAGACATAATTGAAATAGAAACAGAAATCATGATGGAAGAAAATATGAAATTCCAATAGAATAAATAAAAAGGGTTCAAAGATTCTTCTCAAAGTGTGGAGGAATTTGCTTACAAAAGCTAAAACTGTTGTAAAACAATCTATCTCAAGTATGCTATCTCTGAAAACGGAATAATAAGAAGAGTATTTATATGCTCTATGACTCGTGGGTACAAAAAAAGAAAATTAGTTTATCTCTCGTAGTTTCGTTGATCGATCGATCACTGGTGAGCGGTCGATCTCCCACATAACTTGGTCGATCATGAGGTAGAGCGCAGCTTCTAGTGTAGGTGTGATCGTTCGATCATGTGGTGTGAGGTCGATCAACAGATCGAGCACAACTTTGGCTGAAGAGAGTGATCGATCGAGCAAGGTTTTGATCGATCGATCATGACTCTGTTGCTGAAAATCCAGAAAATTCTCTGAATCCTTCCAAACGAAACTCTACTGGTGTAATCCAAATTCTTCTCGTTTTCCACCTGACTCTAAAATGCAAACAAGACTCTGAAAAATAAATGAATAAATGAGCTCAAAACCGATAAAAATCGAGGTATATCAGTGATCACGTGTATGGTTGAATTCCATGCGTAATGATTGTTACCGGAAGATGAGCTCAGAGAGTCACGAGCACACTTAGTAGGACATTCATCCTCACCTTGAGTAGGACAAGAGTTAGAACTTTTGCTCAAAGCACGCTCCTTACCCCTCATTCATTCAAATGGAGGTTCCGCAACTTGTAAATACCCAGCAGTGTCAAAAGGACTCAACATCCTGACCCAAAGAATCAGAAGAACCACCACCTCGGTGGCGAATCGAGGTATCAGAGCGGTCAAAAGCCCCAGACCGATGACAAGATTCTGAGTAAAACCCATCATTAGTAAACAAAGGAAATACAATTAAAGGCAAAGTAAGCGGAAAAGACTAACCCTCACGAGAGGAAGATTCGATATGAATAGAATGATGAGAAGAGGGAGATCTAGCCATTGGAAATGAAAGAAGGAGAGTTGTGGGAAAGAAGGCACGACAACTCTCTCTGGAGTAAACATGCTCCAATGACAATTAGCCCGTTGAAATTTGCGAACTAGAGTTGACAACTCTTTGGCCTCAAGAACGAACTCATGAAAAGTTGGGGATAAGAAAAAAAAACAATCAACTCGTGAAAAGAGGAAACATAAAAAGTCTTTATTCTCTAGAAAACCGGACCAAATGCGAGATGATTAGAATCCAGCACTTGGTCTGGAAGGAAGTCCTCGATCGACTCGGGACAAAGGTTAAAGCAGAAGGATTTCTCGAGCCATCCATTCTGACGAACTGGGAGACCCTGGAGAAATTTGGCTCCCGAACATGCATAATCGTAAAAAATTGGGTGAGGCCCAGATCTACAGATAGAAAAAAGTTGAAGAAAAGTTCTCGGAGAAAGCGTTTTGCCAAGCTCATGAGCAAGAACCAATGACACAATCATCGGACACATGAAATTTGGAACGACTTGTTTAAGCGAGAGGCCCAACAAATTGAGTAAAGAAAGTAAGAGAGAAGGAATCAGGAATAAAAAGTTACGATCATCGAAATAAGAAGAGGAAATTGAAATATAATCCGGTGGGGATTTAGAAGGAAGTTTAAGGTCAATGTCCCTAGGAACGTGATGCTTAACCCTAAATTCCTCAAGATCACCCTCCGAGAGGTAAAGGTGACGAGGGGCGGCACGGTTGGAGGAACTGGCGGTAGAACGGGCCCGTGAAGATGATGGATTTCTGAAAGAGGTACGTGGAGCCATTGAGAATGAATAGGAAATGAAGTAGAAGGTGAGAGAGAAATAAGAAGCAAAGAAGAAAAGATAGTGCAAAATAAGAAAATTGAAAGACAAAGGGAATATGAAGTGTTTACCTTGGGAATCGTAATGGAAATTTGTCGAGCTGAAGGTAAGAGGAAGAGGAAGTTTATACAACCACTATCGCGAAAAACTTGGGTTCACGATCCGTTAAGGGGGAAAGAAAATCGCGGGAAACAAAATTTAAACTTTCTCAAATCCCACGAATTCGAAAAGATTTGGGGGCAGTTGGAGATACTCAAAAAGGTTTAGGCCCATTAAGAGAACGAGCCCAATAAGGGCGAGTTCGGGATCAGAAAAGGAAATAAAATCAGTCCGAATCGGAGTAATAAATATAAGATCATTCGAGTTAATAGGGAGCGAGATTGACGGAAACAGAAAGAAAAAGGTCGGGGTCGATAGCATTTAATGCAAATTGATTCAAAGGAGCGTGATTAACGCGATAATAATAATAAAAGGGGAGAAGAGACGAACTAGAAAAGCCATCTCAATTTAGCCAAAATTTGCCTTCTTATACTAGAAATGGATCTCTCTTGTAAACTTTTGGTGAATCTCTAAATGATAAATCTTATAGTTCTGTTTCTTTTTTGAGTATTGGTGGTGATTCCATGTAATGGATATCGTCACTTCCTTAAAATATGGTCTGATGTTGTTTTATTAACTTTGGGTTGATTTCCTTAAAGTCAATTTTTTTTTTGCAGGAACCGACTAGAGTC